>PVKS010049501.1:0-11957 GCA_004027875.1 Aplodontia rufa
CACTCTTGGGGGTAATTCTAATCTTCAGAATCTATATACATTTTACATTATTTTGTTAAAAACTTGTATGATTGCTCAACAAATAAATCTCTCAATTAAAAAAGGGGTACAAGTCAAAAGTGAATATAATTTAAAGAGAGAGCTCAATTTCAAATTAAGTAAAATCTGAATATAGACATTAACTTGAGAAAATTCTCATTGGCCAAAAAATGGCAAAGTTGAGCCATAGTGATATTACGAACTAAAACATAGTAATTATATAGAATGTGTAAATTCATAATAAAAGGTCATTAGATGCTGTGGGAAGTTACTAAGGCATCAACCCATTGTTCTGAAACCTCATGAAAAATAAGAAGGAAATGAAATCATCCATCCTCCCTTTCCAGATGAAGTATATATTGAGGTAACCAGATAAAATTAATGAGGGAAACTTATCCATTATAGAAGAGTTATAAGCAATAAATTCAGGAGGAATTGTACAATAGAGAAAAACTCTATTTTGTAACCCCAAAGGGCATCATATATCTTGGCAACAATAATCAATTAATGCTAAAAACATTAAGAGAAATGTTAATGAGAAATTTAATGATAAAAGAATCAGACTGACATCACCTGAACCCACAATGACAGTTTACATTACCGAAAGTAGGCCAATCTATAATGAGACAGTATATGCCTCCAGATGCGATGTAATAGGAAGTGCACATCACCATTCACTAAATGTTCTTGCCTAAAACTGTACCAAAATACAATAAAGCTTCAACGCTACCCACAAGTTTATGGGAAATGCCAGGTACAAAGCACATTCAATGATGTCATGAAGAAGAAATCTGTCAATTCCAGAATGTGGCATGGTCTACAAGACAAACGACATGGTTTCACTCTCAACCAATTTCATAATCTGATTTATGAACTGCAAGAAGAGGTATAGTTAGAACAAAAGACACTTAGCAAACACAAAAACCAAATTTAATGTCTAGATTTTGTTCAGATCTGCATTACAACAAACCTAAAATAAAAAGTTATACTTCAGAGAATCAAGGAAATTTGAGTAAAGATTGTAATTGGTATTGAAGAATTAAATTTTCTTAGACTAGTTAACATTGTTATGTGTAATAATGGTATGATCATTATGCAAAATGATCCTTAGTATTGTTAAGAACTAGAGATGTATATTTCAGTATTTTCTGGTAAAATAACATGATACTAGGATCTGTTTTGACCTTTCTTCAAGAATAAAACTAAAAATAGTAATGCAATAGAAGAATCAGGATTTCTAAGTAGTGGAAATTGTTGAAGGTATGTTGCAGGTACATAATAACTAATTATACCCTTCTCTCTGTGTTTTTGTGTGTTTTTTAAAATTTCCATAATAAAATGTGTTTTAAAATTAATGAATATGAGTAGAGATACAGATATGAACCTGACAAGACCAGAACAGGTAGGGAGGGAATAGTGTTCAAGAAATGCTATAGAGCAATAATTCACAGATTTCTTTTAAAATTTCCATGCCAGCTGAAACTTTCTCTTTCATAGTACTTGATATCTGCCTACCTACATGCCAGTTTCCATTTGTTATGTGCTACTTATTCTACATTTGTCTCTAAAATCATCTCCCTATCCTTTTCCATCTTGTTCTGTTTTCTGGGAACTGGGCTTGCTGGGGCTTCCTTGCCCTCTGGCTTCCATCTAGGTCTGGTCAAAGCAGATAATGACAATGTATGTGAAAGTAGAACAAGGAAGGATGAATGATTAATGTCTTTGCCTCCCTCCCTTATGTGCTGCAGTGTGGACCGTGTTTCTCTGTAAATAGCTCCTGTGTTTAAAACTCTCCCAGATTTCAGTCTGGGTTCCAGAACTAATTGCCTCCCTATGTCCCTCCAATCCTACACAAGAGTGAAGCTTCCATTTTTACTGATTCAGGTATGTTTTCACATCAGTTGTTGGCTTTCCTTGACACTACTTCTGTCAATAGGCTCTTCTCCATAAAATCTGAATTTGCACTCTTTTGAATATGTCATCTGCTTCTTGGTAGGACATCTGACTAATGTAGACTACAAACTTCATCAGAGTTAAAAAATTATGTACTCTCTTTAGTCCAGTTGGATGCCTGAAGTCCATGACTATCCTGCAACCAACAGATGTAGAGTAAATATTAGCATAAGGAAAAGAAAAACAGAAGTAAGAGAGTGAATAGAATTTTATACCAATTTCTTATCTAAGAGATATAAGAAAAATACATACACAATTATTGTTTAAAAGGCTCCATTCATTAACCTGCTTGATGCTACAAATGAAAAATTAAGCATATTTCTACACAAAATCTCATGAAGACAAAATAAATGATATAAAATTTAAGAGAGATCCAGAATTATGATTACTTTCAAATCATACAGTCATAGCCTAATAAAATCTTAGTAAAGCAATGTTGACTGACCCTAAGTAAGTCAACAACTGTTGCAATGAAATCCATTTTATAAGCTTAGAAAATGGTACTAAAATGCATGCAGAATGAGCACATGAAATTAGGGAAGAGATTTCAAAATAATAAGTAATGAGGGATTCTCATTACTAAGCTATAAAAATGATTAAAACAAAATTGTCTCTTCTTGAAGAAAACATAAATATAGATATCTAAATATTATCACAGTTCTTTATAAAAGCAGGTCACTCAATTAAAAGTAATCAGGCATAGATGGTGACAAGTGAAAGAAAAATGACAATAGAAATAGATCAATGGGATCCACATAATGGAAATATCACACCCTGATTTAAAACAAATAGGCTTAATATATTTAAGGAAATTCAGAACACATTTGAGGATTTAAAAGGATAATGACTAACATTAAAATAGAAATGTGACAGAAAAATGAAAAAGAAATTTCTTGAAGTTCAGAGCTCAAGGTGTTTGTTAAGAAGAAGATTAAAAGGCCTGGAGAGGTGGCTCAGCAGTTACAGTGCTTGCCTAACATGTGCAATGACACGGGTTTGAACCCTAGCACCATACACATAACAATGTGTTGGAGCAATGAAAGCACATGAAAAACTAAATAAAAATTGATTCTCTCTTTCTCTCTGTTTCTCTCCGTCCCTCTATTCTAAAAAATAAAGAAAAGAACTTTAGACATACCTTAAGGTAGAGTAAAAAAAATAGAAAATGGGTCATAGGCAAATTACTGTAATAAAACAAAATGTATATGCGTATATATATATATGTACATATGTATGCATGTATATGTGTGTATGTATACACACATATGAATATATATGTATACATATGCACATATGTATCACATAGATGTGTATATATATATATATATATATATAACACATAAGGGACTCAGTAAATTAGATCTAATGTGCATGAATTTGTAGTATCAGAAAAAGAGGAAAAGTGAAGAAGAAATACTTGAAGCCATAAAAAATAAGACTTTTCTAAAATTGGTAAAATATATTAAGCTACAGATTCAAAAGTCAATAAAAACTCCAAGGAATATAAATAACAAATCCACACCTAACCACTTCATAGCAAAATTTCTCAGAACAAAATAAAAATTCTTACAAAAAGTCAAAAGATTAAAAATACATAATTTTAACAGGAAAAAAATAACATTATATAAGACAATGAAAGATTATCTTAAAATAACTGCCTATGTTATTTCCAAGATAAACAAATGGGAATCAAAAACATAATGTGAAAAAAAACACAGAAAAGCAGAGACTTTCCCACAAATAAACAAACATACATGGGAAAAACAAATTTGCTAAAGGTATACTCACATCTGAAGGAAATAATCTCAGATAGAAATTGAGAGATTCAGTTAGAAATGAAGAACAAAATATGTGGGCAAATCTAAATTAATATTGACTGCTTTAATACCTGTAATAATATCTTCTGGGATTGAAAATATAATTAGAGAAAGACACATAGGTAGATGATTGGTAGACAGATACCTAGGTGATAGAAAAAACATGAAATGTCATTCAGAAGGGAAATACATGGAATTAAAAATTATTGAAATGCTGAGGAGTTTCTGCACCATCCAAGAATATACAGAAAAACTGGACAAATTAATAACGTACTTTGTAATCTCTAAAGTAAACTGCACAAGAATTATAAGACTATATATATATATATATATATATATATATACTATAAAGTCATAAAAAAGGAAAATTGAATGCTAACATGTAATCATTCCAAAACAAAAGAAAGTACAATGAGTTATAGAATACAGAATAATTGAAACTAGTATAAAGAAAAAAAAGTATGAAGCAAATAAGTAATCCCAAATAGATAGGTAATTATATTAAATGTAAATACAGGGGCTGGAGCAGTGGCTCAGCTGTTACAGCGCTTGCCTAGCATGTGCTAGTACACGGGTTCGAACCCCAGCACCACATACAATACTGAGTGTCAGAGCAATGGAAGTCACATGAAAGACTAAGTAAAATTGATTATCTCGTTCTCTCTCTCTTTCTCTCTCTCTCACTGTCCCTCTCTCTTAAAATAAGGAACAACTCATGACAGAATTTAGAAAATACTTGGAATTGAAGAAAGATGTTGTATATCAAAACATGATACGAAACTAAAGCTATGCTTATAGGGAAACTTAAAACAAATTTGCATATTATACTTAAGGATCACAAAACCAAATACTAAAACTTTTCTCTGTGCCTTTGAATTGATAATTAAAATGCAACATGAGCTTAAAGAGACTAGTTACTGCCCAAACTAATGATACCTACAACTAACTGACATCAGACATCAACTTCCAGCTCATAGCGAAGATTGGTATCTTATGCCTTATATGAACAACTGCCTACCTGTTTCACCACCACTCCACTATCTCTAACAGAAGACTGGTAAGGGGAATGAGTCAATAGTGTCGCTGACTTTCTGAGAAATGCAGGGTTCATGTTAGGACTTCACTTCCTCAGGAGTTAGGGAGGGTAGTTACTTTTCCTTTCCTTGGTAGCCAAGTGACACGAGGCTACAAGAAACTCAATCATAACGACTGGCTTATCTACTAGAAGGATAGTCTGCTACCTTTAGATGCAGCTTTGCTGAACCACCGAATCACCAGGGCTATCTGGTACCACCAAGCAAGTGAGACAAATGCTATAAGGAGTTTCTTCTTTTTTTTTTAAAGAAAGAGGGACAGTTAGTTAGAGATAGAGAAAGAAAGAAGCAATATTTATTTATTCATGTGAGTTTCATTGTTTCAACACCTCATTGTGTACATGGTGCTGGGGTTTGAACCCGCATACTGGCACATGCCAGGTATGCACTGTAATCGCTGAGCCACTGCTCCAACCCCTGTAAATAATTTCTTGATAGAACTTGACATGTATGCCCTAGAATTTGAGGATGTCTGTGACCATGAAAACTGCTCTCTACTTGTCTGAAAACATCTGAAATTGAAGGCATTGGTAGAATAGTAACGAACACCAGTAAGGTAACAAAGGACTGCAGGGTAATAGGACAAGAAAGAGGAACAAAAATCTGGAGTGCTCCAAAAGCATTGGAAAGGGCTTTAATAATGCTCATAGTTGCAGGTAAAATAACATGGAGGCTATGTGGATCAGGGTCCATTGGGTGACCCAGATGGACACCAGTTCAAGAGATGATCTACTTAAAGAAAGCATTGGTGGATATAATGTTGATAGTATGCTTTGACAAGGATCAACATTAGACATGAGTATTCTTCTATGAAGAGAACCTATATGACAAAGGAGTTGAATGAGGCTGAAGAATAGGTAAAGGAAACTACATGCAGAACTATGAGAAGCTGACAACACTAGAGTAGGCCACCAGCACATAAAAGCAGAACAGGCTGGTGCTAGACCCTAGCGGGTGTGAAAGGTGGTCAACTCTCATGTATTAGACCCAGCAAAAGTGTAGTAACATGTAAGCTAGGGCAATTAGAGAGATGCATAAGGAACAAGGAGGGAGGGAGTGGGGGGAGGGGCAAGGGTGAAATATTAGGGTGGGCTCTAGGGAGTAAATCTAATTTTAAGAATATATACATATCATATTGTTTCATTGGAAGCATTTTTGAGTGTACAATAACAAATTTCTTAATAATAAAAAAGCAGGCCAAACTAGAGCAAGACCAGGATGCTGTCTATGAACCTATAGGTGAATTCTGGCCCATTGGCCCCTCTCTGTGTTTTCCACCCTAGAGGAGCCAGCCACAGAAAACAGAGGGAGAAGTGCTGTCCCCAGGCTAGCCTAAAGGTTGTGTGCAGGGGGGAATAAAAGAACATATTACTCTCTCCACCTCCAAAGACATATGTCTTCAAACTGAAGATATGGCCTCTCCTGGGGCAAAGGAAGGAACTGAAATCAGATTTCAATTGAATTAGTGATTAAAATAACAAACTCCTTTGGGTTGAAAGCAATCAAAAAGTTGTAGACTCTGCCCTAGATAGTATTGGATAGGAGCCAAAAATTAAAAGCAGTAATTGAAAAAAATAAATCTTTTTATGTTTATTCTCCCTCGAGCTGAGACTTCTTAATAAATTGGTTACACTGATTATACTCAATGAGAAGAAAACTTCAGTTTATGTAGCACATATATGCACAAGGAATTGTAGTAAATCCAATGTACATATAAATAAATATGTCTACGTTGATATCTATATGCGAATTGTTGGGAAAATAGTCGTGTACCTGCAGTCTTTCTCTCAACTACATAAAAATGGGCCTTCGGACTGGAACACTTCCATACTAAGAAAGTCCTCACAGCCTCTTGTGAGAATACCTTGTGTGAGAATATCTTTCTTTCATATTCAATGCCTACTGGTTTGTTATGGTGAAGCCCTGTGGAGAGGAAACAGGCTTCTTGTGCTCTGACGTGAGGGTGTGTGTGTGAAGGTCAACCACTCTGTATCAATGGCCACTGGTCATGTGGGACCAAAACGCAAAACTGAAGCTGATCTTGCTTTGCGTCTTCTGCATATAACACAAGTGCTTCATTGCTTTGTGTTTTCTTTGGTGACTCTGATAACTCAAGATGCAGTGGACAAAATTTCTAGGACATCCACTCCTGAATATCAGAAAACAGTTGCCCCTGACATGCTATGAAAGTAAACATTGGTAGACACTACTGTCCAATAAATACTCATGATGTGGTGACAGTTACTGTGCTAAATGCTTACTTAATTATCAGCACTTCACCAACGAAATCAGGGGCTCAGGTTGATAAAATGATGTATTCGAGGGCCCATATTTTGCATGTGGAAAAAGCTGAGTCTGGGTCCATGATTCTTTTATTCCAAAGCCTGTGTGAAAAACCACTTGGAGTGGAAGATACCTTTTCAGTATGTAGTGACCTGCCTGGAAACCATATGGCCTCATCTGAGTTTACCTCACCCTCACTCCACTTTCTCTATAAAAGGAATCGAGGAAGAAAAGCTGATAAGCAGAATGCTTTTAGGTATTTATGTTATCAAAACAAACCAACCAACAATGAACTTGCAGAATATCACAGAGAAATTCATCCAGATTGGAGAGGAGTTTAAAAAGTTAAAAAATTGTCTTTCCCAAGAGGTATGTATCTTTTTGTTTGAAAGAAAGAAGAACAGTGAGAGAGAGAGAGAGAGAGAGAGAGAGAGAATCAACTTTATTTAGTTTTTCATGTGGCTTTCATTGCTCAGACACTTGGTTATGTACATGGTGCTGGGGTTCAAACCCACGTACTTGCACATGCCAGGCAGTAACCACTGAGCAACCACTCCAGCCCCAGGTGAGTGTCTTTGGAGGGAAAACAATTAGGGTCTGAGAACTCAGAAAGTTTGTGCACTGAATCATACTTAACTTTCCTGTGTTCAGAGATGGATACACCATAGTGAATCTCATCAACATGTTCATCAAAAAGTCATCAGCTTAAAAAAACTATTAGTAAACAATACAAAGATCAATAGAGTAGAGAGAAGAGAATGGGAGGAAGTAGAAACTCTAGGGATGGAATTGAAATAAGTTATACTCCATACATTTATAAATATATGATTGATTATTGTATTGCCATATATATCTGGAAAGAACAGGGGATGGAAGGAAGGAAGGGATGGGATGGGGCAGTACTGGGGACTGAGTTGGAACTACTTATACTGCATAATTTTATATGTCATTGCACATGTATAAATAAAAAGAGCTGGGAGGGAGGAAGGGAGGATAAGCAGAAATACTGAGGACCAAATTTGGAAAAGGTATATTCTAAAAATAATAATAGTAAAAAAAGAATTATGGTCAGCACAACTTGGTTCCTATTTTCTCTAGATTAGCATTTGGCAATCTGCACTCCATGTGCTGAATTCTGCATCCCACCTGTTTTACTATGGCTTCTGAGCTAAGAATAGTTTTTCCATGTGGAACTGGTTGAAAAAAACAAGAAAATAATAATATTTTGTATATTTTGTGGCATGCAAACATGATATGAAATTCAAATGCCATTGTCCAAAACAAAAGTTTGTTGGAACACAATGACACCCATATTGTCAATGGCTGTTTTTGTGTCTTAGCAACAGAGTTGCATATTTGAGGAAAGGATCATTTAGCCCATGAAGTTTATCTAGCCCTTTACAAAACATATTTGCCAACCTCTGCAGTAGATAGTACTAGATAATTGTTGCTTTAATTGGAAAGGGAGATGCATTCAGCTGTTTTGTTGCTTTTCCTTATATATTAGCATGATAGAGTCTCAGAAATGTCTTAAAATGCTTACAATCTTATTTTAACTTTTATTTTTATTTTTTACTTTGATTCAATTTTTTAATTGACCTTCTTCTCTTTCTCCTCCTCCTTTGTTGCTATTAATAGTTCTTAGCATCCCATGAAATAAAATCAAAGGAATCTCATTTGTAGAAAAACTAAATAAGTTAATCACTGACAGATTCTTATACTTTGACTTTTAATTTTTTCCCATATAAATCACTGCAGATTGTTTTTCTACTAGTATGATATTATGTTAAAATAAGATAATTAACTCACAGTTTATTTACTTTGGATTTTGTGTAGTGTTTATATTTTTACCTAGAAGATAAATTATAAATAACATGCCAGTTATTAAGACCTGTGCTTTGAAATTGTAGAAGTTTGATCAGACGGTACAGTTCATGTGACACACATGGGGGAACTACAATGAAAGATTAAAGTTATAAATTTCACTATTTTATTGAACAAAAGTGGGTGTGTCCTGCTTTTATTGTCTAAGGGTTGTTTACTTTTATGAATCTGTGAAAGCTTTGATAGAGGAAGCAAGAAAGAATGTTAATATTCTTTTTACTTATGCTTTTTAACTATTTGAATTTATGAGATAATAGAGATTAAAGAAAAATACAGAAATTTTATTTTAATGAACCAAATAGCTAGCTCATGGAAAACTGTTGCAGAAAATAATTTAGCTATCTCCTTACTTCTACAATTACTGTATTGGACCACTAGAGGCACCTCTCTAGCATCTGCTGGAATAATCACATTGGAAGCCTTCCAAATTTGATGGTAAATAATTTAAAGACAAGTTTCATGCTTTATATACCTTGTAGTCCCTTTAGTGGTTATCACAGCATGTACTCAGTCACTTTAGTATTTTTAAAAAATTTGCTTTCCTTTATATTCAAAGTCCATATTGAAATTACCATACATATTAGTTGTAAAGAAAAATGACTTTGTTAGGAAAAGTATAAATTCCTGTTTTATATATTCAGTTTAATGCTACCTAGTAATAAGTATTTCCCTTAAGATTATTTTGTGAATATAAAAGGTGTATTATCCATTAAATATTGTCTTATGTGGCATGTAAGTAGATATTTGAAATAATTTGTAAACAAACATAAATAATATAAAGGTATACATTATTGTTGTTCTTGGCTTAATTGGAGAAGATTTTTTGCCCTTATTATATTTTTAGAAATTTATATGCGAGATATGTCTTACAAGTGACTCAATGAATAATCTATTACAAAATATTAATCACAATATTATAGAGGATGCTGACTCAGTTTCCTAATTTACCCATATTTGGTATTTCAAATGATCAAAGAAAACAATGAGCAAATGAATAACTGAACATTATGTTCATGATGAAATATGATCTATAGTAAATCTCTAGTCAATGGTAGAGAGGCTTTAGCAAGTAGAGTAATAAAGAGATCAACAGTGTACTATTCTTCTTCAGAGTATTTCAGTAATAATTTGTATGAAGTCAAGTATCTGTTATGCTATATATAAAGCATTCTTTTTTGAGTCACATAAAGTAAAATCATTCTTGATGAGATATGGTAGCACATGAGGAAATGAACAGTGGCTTTAATCACAGAGCAATATTCGCCTAAGCCAATCTCATATCAAAACATTGAAGGTCATTGGATTCAGCTGCCTGTAAAAGGCAATGCAAGCAATATGGTCAACTCACACCTTATGAAGATCAATGGAAGAATGGACTGAATATGATGAATTGATTAAGGTTGGCAGCTTAAGAAACTAGTGTTTAACATAGAGCTTTGTGTTATCTATTGGCCGCAGGCCATGGGAATTCAATGAGAAGCTATAGAATTCTTAGCATAAATTCCAGACGAATACGGGGTCCCTCTGATACTGATATCCAAGTGCGTTCTGCTCAGACTGTATGTCAAGCCTGTGGATTTGTTCTTATTGACTGGGGAGAAAAATTGTGATAGGAATGATAATTGGGATGGAAAGGTCCTGGAGATGAATGGGAAATGATTTGAAATTGGAGTCAGAATGTGTCACGCTATGTCACCCAGATCTAGAAATCCATGTAGGTAGCTAAAGACATTGTTTATGATTGGGTGGTACTGCTAACTCAGTATCATTTATGAGGTTCAAATCCAGGTGCTGTGTACTATTGAGAATGTCTTGGGACTTACCCTGGCTTATGGAGGAAAGGACAGTGTCGTATATATATCAGGGGATTTGGCTTCTGTTTCCAGCTTTGCAATTGATAAAGTAAATAATCTAATACAAATCAGTTCCCCTGGTGTTCATTATCCCCATCCATAAAGTTTGTGGAGTTGAAAAGATGAACTCAAAGACTCTTTCTCTTCAAGTCCTAAGCTTAGGTAGATCTGAAATTTTCCTATGTGAGCCGTTTCTAGGATTAGAAGGTAATGGTGGCTGATAACTTGTAATTAAGCTATAATACTACTCTTAATAATAAAGAGAATGAAGTATGTGGTAAGTGTAAGTAAAAGCAAATTCCAATTGAATAGAAAAAACAGTTATTTATTTTGATGAAGCACGGAGGCACTTGGCATTTGAAAAGAGCATTGAAGTATTAAAAGCAGTTGAGGGGAGCTGGAGTGGTGGCTCAGTGGTTGGAGTGCTTGCCTGGCATGCACAAAGGCCCAGATTCAAACCTCAGTACCACAAATACAGCTAAGTGTTGGAGAAACAAAGGCCAGATAGAAAAAATAATAAAATTGATTCTCCTCTGTCCCTCTGTCTTTAAAAATAAATAAAGAAATAAAAATAGTTGAAGAAAAATTTGATAATTTTTTATGTTAATGTTAATGCATCCCAGGGTTGAGAAAAAGACAAGCAAATATATGGGCATTTGAGGTAAAGCTATTTAGGTCACAGCATATAGGTCACTGTAGACTATCAAAAATATGCAAGCTAATGGAAACAACCCCGGTGTCCCTCACAGGAAGAATGGATCCAAAAACTGTGGTACATTTATACCATGGAATATTACACAGCAATTAGAAACAATTATATTGCAGCCTTCGAGGGTGGATGGTTATGGAAGAGATCATGATGAGTAAAATCAGCTTAACCCAGAGATCTAAGGGTCGATTGTCTCCACTCATCTGTGGAGGTGGGGACTAGACCCTGGACAATGAGAAAGTTGGTCTAGAAACATGAGTTAAATTCAGATAAGATGTAATGCTTTACAATCTAATACTATTTTTAGAGTTATAATGGGAAGGGG
>PVKS010049502.1:0-11957 GCA_004027875.1 Aplodontia rufa
CTGATAAACACGCATGATGCCCATTGCATCTGTTCTTCCAACACTGAACACCTGCTGTGTGTAAGTTGATTTGCTAACTGTTGAAGTTTGCATAACAGGAAAAAAAGTTTTTCTCCCTTAAACTACCCACACTCAGTACAGAACACCTCTCACCAAATGTGGAAGTTTTCATAATTGACTAATTTCTGTTCTCTGCAGAAACTAGTTGGTGTCCTACAACTCAGTTCAATTTTATATGTAACTGGAGTTAACATAGACACTGCAAGATTAAGGGAACAGTCCCAGCAAAACCACCTCCAACTTTAGATGCCAATCTTAAGTCTCAGGTTGTCATTTGTATTTGACTGAGCAGCTATAAATCAAGGGTCTCATCACACCCTCCTTGATTTTGATGATTTGCTAGGACAGTTCACAGAAGTCAGGATAACACTTGCTTATGTTTAAAAGTTCCTTACATAGTAAAATATATGATAAGAAGACAGATAAAGAAATACATAAGGCAAGGTCTATAAGGGTCCAAAGTGTAGGAGCATTTGTCCCCATGGACATAGATGTGTGCACCAATCTGGAAGCTCTCTGAAGTTCAGGAACTTTTGTGGAGGCTTAATCATGTAGATGTGATTGATTATTGACTCCTCTTTCTTTCTTTTAAATAGAGGACACAGAGAGAGATAGGCAGAGAGAATCAATTTTTATTGAGTTTTTCACATGGCTTTCGCTGCTCTGACACTTAGTTGTGTATGTGGGTGCTGGGGTTTGAACCGGTGTACTAGCACATGCTGGGCAAGCACCATAACCACTGAGCCACCGCTCCAGCCTCTTGACTCCTCTTTCTTAGTGATAGGAAGTAGAGTTGAATGTTGCAAGCTTCTAATCATGGCTTGGTCTTTTTGGTGACCAATTCCCATGCAGGAGGCCACCAACATTTACCTCATTAGAACAGAAGATATTTTAGTCACCCAAGAAATTCCAAGAGTTTAGGAGCTCTGGGTCAGAAACTGAGTCGAAGACCAAATATCAGAACAAAACATGCTCCTATCAACCCATCACTTAGGAAGTTGCAAGGGTTTCAGAAGCTCTGTGTCAAGAACTGGGAGCAGAGACAAAAAAGAGTTCTCATTATATCACAATATCACAGAAAGAAAAGGTAATATATCACCAAAGAGAAAGGCAAGAAATTATAAACCTCAAATTACTAATATTGTTTAAAGAAAATGAAAGGTGATATTATAGGAAGAAAATAAGAGGAAGTAAGACAAATTGTTTTAATTTTTCACAAAAATCCCAGTGTGAAAGTTAATTACCTGCATATATTATGAATATTAATGTTAGTGCATGTATATGTGGATGAAGAGATGCATTAAAATAAAATGGGAGACCAACAAAATATAGAAAGGAGATCAAGAAGGAGGTAGAAAAGGCTGGAGTGATGGTTTGGCAATTGAGGTGCTTGCCTGGCATGTGCAAGGACGCAGGTTCGAACCCCAGCACCACATACACAACGAAGTCTTGGAGCAACGAAAGCCACATGAAAAACTAAATAAAAATTGATTCTCTGTTTCTGTCTCTCACTGTCCCTCTCTCTTTAAAAAAAAAAAGAGGGATAAGGGGAGGGCATGGAGAAGTTTTGGGGAATGAAATCTACCAAATTATGCTATGTCCATGTACAATGTGCAATACCACAATTAATCTTGATAATTATATTAATATTAGATATGAGATCTGTAGATTAGAGCAAGCAGATTAGGGGAAGGAGGAGGGAAAGGAGAGAGCAGGCACTAGGGAATGATGTTGATCAAACTATGTACATGTACAAGCATGGCATAATGACTCTCACTATTAAGTATAATTATAATGCACCAATAAAAATTTAAAAAGAGATGTATTAAAGGAATGTCATTGCATTTGCCGTTGCTGCCATAACATATTACCACAAACTTGGTATCTTAAAAGAAAATCCATTTCTTTCTTTTTTTCTAAACAACTTTATTTAGTTTTTCACATGGCCTTAATTGCTCCAACACTTAGTTGTATACGTGGTGCTGGGATTTGAACCCAGGTCCTCGTGCTTGCCAGGCAAGTGCCAAAACCACTGAGCCACCACTCCAGCCCCAAAAAAACCATTTATTTTCTCCATTTTCATGGTCCACAAGTCCAGGAATGTTGTGGCTTAACTGAGTTCTCTGCTTAGGGTCTCATAAAACTGAAATCTTTTCCACAAGGAAAGGTGGGGAAAACTTCCTATCAGTTGTGGGGAAGAATCTGCTTTCAAGCTTATACAGATTGTTGGTAGAATTGATTCTCTTGAGACTGTAGGACTGAGGTTTCCATTTCTCACTGAATGTCAGCTAGGGTCCTTTGACTCAGGAAATTCAGATTTCCAGGATTCCTTCTCAAATGGCACCCACATCTTCAAAGCAGCAATAACACATCGAGTGTTCAAGCTTCAAATCTTTCTGACTTCCTTTCTCTCCAACACTGTATTTTTAGTGTAATTTTATCAGATTCACTTGTACAATTCAAAATAATGCCCTTATCCTTGGATCATCTGATTGGTAAGCTTAATTACATCTGCAAAGTCCTTTTTTGTCATGTTATGTAACATATTCACAGGCATACACTGGGTGGTAAGGATCATGGGAACCAAAACTCTGCCTGCTAGTCAGAGAAATATTAATTTCAGTCACCTCAAGGAAGAGAAATTTCAAATGATCTCTACTTTTATTCATAGACATTCCTGAGTAATTTGAATTATGGGGGGGGGGCTGCTATAGGCCTTTCCTTAGGTATAGAGTAGAATATGGCTCCAAATAAGAAAAATTAAAGGAAAAATTGTTTATGTAAATAACTATCTTTGAAAGAAGCATAGACTATTCATAGCAATCATCTCTTAGAGTGGTATTGAGAGTCAGGAGAATATGAATTTTACATCCATTTTTTTCCATCTGAAAATTTTTAATTTTATAATTGGCATATAATATTCATATGGGGTACCATATTATAGTTCAACACATGTGCATAACATGTAATAATCAAATCAGGATAATTAGCATTTTCATTTGCTCAAATATTATCATTTCTGTGTTGAGAACCTTCAAAATCTTCTCAAGTTGCTTTGAATTGTATAATTAATCGTTGCAGATTATAGCTATTCTATTGCGCCACAGAACATAGAACTACTCCCTCCCCATAACTGGTTTTTGGTACTTATTATCCACCCTTCCACTTTCCCCCTCCCTCTTGCCTTCCTAGCTTCTAGTGACCCCTCTTATACTCTGTACTTCTATGTCATCAGTCTTTTAGCTTCCAGACAAGTGAGAACATGTGGTGTTTGTCTTTATATGCCTGACTTATTTCACTTATTTAATGTCTTCCAATTCCATCCGTGCTCCCACATATGAAAGATTCCATCCTTTTGATGTTGGAATACTATTCTATTGTGTACCACATGCTTTGCAGAAGAGACTACACCATTAATGACAGGACCTAGCAACCTGATCCTCACTTTCCTGTCTCCCATGGTCTGTGGCCTTGGACAGAGGCTTAGCAGTGTTTCTCAGCTTTGACAGGCCCCTCTGTCTTGGTCTCAGCAGCTTCTAATGTTCTAAGTGTATTGTTTGTTCCATCCCAGGGGAGATGGCAAAGGACCATGGGGGAAGATCATAATATCCTTCTTCACCTGACCTCAGTTGGATTCCACAGGTGTTTTGGGTCATTTGGTATTTGAATCTTTACAGCATTTGTCTTCAAAACTCCTTGGTATTTTTCTTCCTGATGATCTGGGAATTATGAAAAATGTGTGTGATACAGTTGAGGAGGAAAAATACTTTCACTGTGAAACATGAGAGCCAAGGTGAGTGGGAAGGCCAGTGGAATGGAGCATGTGATATTGACGTTCTTGGTGGAAATGAGGAGGTTGCAATTAAATGTGTTTCCCTAGGAATGACAGCCCCTCCCTCTCTGCACAACCCAGCTGCTGTAACACTGAGTGTATTACTTCCCAGTTCCTAAATTAACCCCATGATCACAGCAGTCTCTTTCTTAAAACATTCTGCACTCATTCCAGCCTTGTTGAGACAACTGCTCAGACATAAGTATAGCTCTGTTGCATGAAGGATACAGATTCATATGGAAAATTGGATTCATATTTCCTTCCACCCCCACATCCACACTCCCCACTCATTTCTATATTAAATCATTCCAGTCGAAGCAGCCCACTGTGTAAATTCATTCTGCATTCATCTCAGCTGTGTCCAGAAAGCAAATCAGAAATAAAAAAAGTACAGCCCAAGGCCATAGGATCACAGCATAACAGGAACAAGTATTTTTATGCCCCTCCACCCACGACCTCCATCTCTCCAGACCCTCAGGCCACACCCACTCAATCTCAAGCACACGTTCCTCTGAAACGCTCAGTAAAATATGTGGAGCCAAAATAATGAATTATTTAAGCATTTACTTCAGATACATAAAAAAGAAAACTGGAGAGCAGCTGATTAGGTATAGTGGCTTTATTCCCCTTTGAGTTTCTCTGTTTTATTGCTGCCCAATCTCAGAACTGAAAGGTTTACAGCAAACCATATTCCAAAGTTGAGAGTGACTTCACCCTGGAGAATCTTGGAATTAAAAGGCCTGGTTGTGCCCCTGCTATAAAAAGGAGAGGTGGCAAAGCTCTCCTCTCAAGCACTGTGTGAAACATATCAGTAATCTCTGGAATAGTAGTCACACAAGACACATAAGGATGATACATGGGTAAAGGCTCACCTAACAAAATTCTCTGAAACGGTGAATTCTCCATGGAGCTCACCAGGCAACTTAGGTTAATTAGGTGAGATTACTATAAAAGAAAACAGACTCCTTCCTGTCCCTCATTGGGGGTGTTTAGCAAATCAGACTTACTCTGTACAAGAGCAGCAGTTGCATCACCATGGTAACAGAGGCCATTCTTCCAGGAAGATGTGATGAGTAAGAACAGAAAGACCACTCAGCTGTAAGTTGAGGTGTCACTGTGTATGGACAAGGTAGAGAGCAGCCCATGCTTTTCTATATCTCTCTTTGCTCGCTCAGAGTACATGAAGGGCCTCGATCAAAAATTAAAGTGTTTCTTGGGTTGGGATGTAGTTCAGTAATAGAGCATATACTTAGCATATTCAAGACCATGGGTTCCATCCCCAGTTCATATCTTTCTGGTATGCAGCCATGCCTGTATTTCTGCTTCTCTGACCTCACTCTCATCTCGCTTTCTGAAGCTTTTCTTTTGTTGAGGCTCTGTCCTACGGTGGTTCCATTCCTAGTTTTTTGAGGAATCTCCATACTGCTTTTCAAAGTGGTTGCAGAACTTGCAGCTCCTCCAATGATGCATGAGTGTACTTTTCCCTGCATATCCTCACCAGCATTTGTTATTATTTGTATTCTTGATAATTGCCATTCTGACCGGAGTGGGATGAAATTTCAATGTAGTCTTCATTTGCATTTCCAAGATTGCTAGGGATGTTAAACTTTTTTTCATGTATTTATTGGCCATTTGTATATCCTCTTTTGAGAACTGTCTGTTTACTTTTTGTGCATTTATTGATTGGGTTATTTGTTTTGTTTCCATGTTTAGCTTTTTGAGGTCTTTATATATTCTGTCTGAGAAGCAGGTGACAAAAATCTTCTCCCATTCTGTAGGCTCTCTCTTCACTCTTGTGTTTCCACTGCTTTGCAGAAATATTTTAATTTGATGCCATCTCACTTATTGATTCTTGGTTTTATTTCTTGCACTTTAGAAGTCTTGTTAAGAAATTCAGTGCCTGTACCAGTAAGTTGGAGTGTTGGGCCTACATTTGATTCTAGCAGTTGCAGTGTTTCTGGTCTCATACCTAGGTCTTTGAATCATTTTGATTTGACTTTTGTGCAGAGTGAAAGGGATCAGTTTTCATTCTTCAACATTCAGTATTTGGTTTACCCAGTGACATTTGTTAAAAAGGCTATTTGTCCAATGTATGTTTTTGGCAACTTTGTTAAGTATCAGATGACTGTATCTATGTGGATTTGTCCCTGTGTCTTCTATTCTTTTTCTTTGGTCTTCATATTTATTTTGATCCCAATACCATGCTGTTTTTGTTAATGTAGCTCTGTAGTATAATTTGAGGTCTGATATTGTGATGCTTCCAGAATCATTCATATTGCTCAGGGTTGGTTTTGCTATTCTGAATATTTTTTCAAACAAATTTTAGAACTGGTTTTTCTAGTTCTGTGAAGAAAATAATTTGATTTTGGATGGGGATTGTATTGAATGTATGAAATGCTTTTGGTAGTATGTCCATCTGGCAATATTAATTCTGCCTATCAAAGGACATGGGAGTTCTTTCCATCATACAAGGAGTTCTTTAATTTCTGTCTTCAACGTTCTATAGTTTTCATTGTAGAGGCCTTCCACATCCTTGGTTAGATTTATTGCCAAGTATTTTTTGAGGTTATTGTGAATGTGATAGTTTTCCTAATTTCTTTTCAGCAGATTCACTTTTGAAGTATAGAAAAGTTATTAATTTATGTATGTCGATTTTGTATCCTGCTATTTTGCTAAATTTCTTTATCAGCTCTATAAATCTTCTGGTGGATGTTCTACATATAGGATTAACTCATTAACAAACATAATTTGAGCTCTTCTTTTCCTATTTCTATCCCTTTAATTTCTTTCTCTTTCCTGGTTTCTCTGGCTAGTTTCAAGGACTACATTAAATTGGAGTGGTGAGAGTAGGCATCCTTGTTTTGTTCCTGTTTTTAGATGAAATGCTCACAGTTTCTTTTTTCAGTTTGGTATGATGTTGGCTTTGGATTTATCCTATAAAGGATTTACAATGTTGGAGTTTAGTTCTTTCTATACATGCTGAACTTTGTCAAATGCTTTTCCAGAATCTATTGAGATGATCATATGATTCTTGTCCTTAATTATTATTTTTCTTATTTTTTGGTACTAGGGATTGAACCCATCGGTCCTTAACCACTGAGCCATATCTCCAGCTATTTTTATTTTTTATTTTTTTTATTTTGAGACATGGTCTCACTAAGTTGCTTAAGGCCTCACTAAATTGCTGAGGCTGGCTTTGAACTTGTGATCCTCCTGCCTCAGCCTCCCAAGCTACTGGGATTACAGGCATGCACCACCGTGCTGGATCTTGTCCTCATTTCCATTTATGAGGTGAATTACATTTATTGATTTGTGTTGTTGGAACAATCTTGCATTTCTGGGATGAAACTCACTTGATCATGGTGCACTATTTTCTTAATGAGTTTTTGAATGTGGTTTGCCAATATTTTATTAAGGATTTTTGTATCAATGTTCATCAGTAATATCAGAAGTTCAATGTACTATCTATTGCACACAGAGCCCGCCCTGCCTATTTATTTTGACTTGCTACTTTTGCTCACTATAGTGAAAGTTATTTATCTTGATGCTAGTGGCTATGATATCTTTATTTATATTGCTATAAAATTCCATTCTATGACTATTTTAGAATATATTCACCAGTTCTATTAATGAGAAACATTTACTTTCAGTTTCAGAGCATCATGAATGATGAAGCTATGAACATAGTGAGAAATTTCATACTAAAGGATCTATGAGTACTATTTACTTTTTAAATTGTTCTATGCATCTATATCTGAAAATAAGATAATTTAAAAATTTTTGACAAAATGTAAAGGCCACAAAATAATCATGAGTTTTCACTTTATATGGTTTTAGTTTGCATAGTAATTTAATGATCCTCCACTACCGTACTAAGTGAACTGATGACCAAGAGGGTTGTACTAAGTGGCTGACATGTGGGTAGCATATTTAATGTGGATATGCTAGACAAAGGGATGATTCACATCCTGGATGGATTGAAGTGAGACAAAGAAAGATTTCATCATGCTACTCAGAATGGCACAAACTTTAAAACTCATGAGTTATTTATTTTTGGAATTTTCCATTTAATATTTTTGGACTTCAGTTGATCACAGGTAACTGAAATTGCAGAAAGCAATACCACAGATAAGGAGTTATAATATTTAGATTCATCTTGTTGAATGCCACTCAAAGTAATTATTTTGATTTTGTGCTTGTGTTAAATCTTTAATTCAGAGAGAACTGACATTCTTATAACATTATTTCTCATTCAGTGAACATAGCATATGTTTGCTAGTTATTGAAGTTAGCATTAGTATTTGTATTTGTTTGCAAGGGCTGCCATAATAAAGTTCCACTCACTAGGTGCCTTAAATAATATAAATTTATCATTTCACAGTGCAGGAGGCTACAAGTACAAGATCAAGGTGTCTGGAGTTGGCTCCTTCTGAGGACTGTGAGAATCTGTGCCATGCCTATGCCTTAGCTTCTGGTACTTCCTTGCCTCCTGGCAGCATAACTCCATTCTTCACTAGCATTCTCATTGCATTAATTCCTGATTTTGTCCAAATTTTCATGTTTTATAAGGACAATAGTCATACTGGCTTAGGAGTCCATCCTACTATAGTTTTACCTAATTCAAAAGCCACACAAAGTTTTTTCAACCTTTTTTACAGCAGCACCCCATTTGTCAGCACCAAAATCAGTGTTAGTTTGCTTGGACTGACATAAAGTATGACAACCAGGTGGCTTAAACAATACGAATTAATTGTTTCAAGCTCTGGAGGCTAGAAATCCAAAATCAGTGTGCCAGCAGTGTTACTTCCTTTGGAGGGCTATGAAGGAGGGATCTATTCCAGATCTTTCCCCTTGCCTTGGAGCTGACTTCTCTCTATGTCTCTTCACAGGGTCTTTTCTCTGTGTGTATCTATTTCTGTGTCCAAATTTCCCCTTTCAATAAGGACTCTAGTCAGAATAGATATGGGCCCAACCTAAGTATCTCATTTAACTAATTATAACTACAATGACCATATCTCAAGATAGTCACATTCAGAGGTACTAGAATTAAAACTTCAACATGTGAATGGAATGGGGTAAGGGATGCAATTCAGCTTGCAGAATCTCTGAATAGGATTTTATAATTTTTCTATGTAGGTCTTTGTGAGATTTATTTCATGAACTTTGCATCAATTATCACTTTATTGCCTCCTGGTTCTGACAGCATCCTTCAATATATGTTCTGTGATAAACAATGTCATTCTACTAAGCAGCTCTCTTTTCAAGTGAGCAATATGCTAAGCTTTCTTAGTAGAGGGCGGTGGAGGGACACTGAAGGAGGAAGAGGCTTTCCTTCTATTTCCGGCAGTGGAAATAAGTGCGTCAGTGGTGTAGGTGTGAGGCCACCTGGTGGAGCTCTGCCACAGTGACTCTCCCAGAACTCGAGGTCCCTCGGCGCTACCATACAGCCTCTGTCCAGTAATAATTTGCAGCTCTCTCAAAAGAGAAAAGGGAGATCTGAAGGTGTCCTATTTAATGCCAGCACCCGAATACCTCCTACTAGCACACATGCTCCCAAGCCCTCTCCCCCACATCAGAGCTCTGATTCCTTCTGCAGGCCCCAGCTGACAGTCCTCTTTGTGGCCTGAAAGGTTCAAGCTGAGAACTGCTCCCTCTATAAGCCCTCTGCACATCCTGTGTGCAGATGACCTGTTCCTTGGAGGGTTCCCAACCTCTCTGCCCACACATTTTACACATACGTTAATGCCACCCAGTTATTGATCACCTGCTCCCTGCCTGCACTCTGGAGGGAGGGCTGACTTCTGCTTGTCCAGAGGTTGGAGACCAGCTCTGGCTTGGCTAAATCAGTCAGTTTCTCTATTCTGCTAGTGAACTGAACTACACTTTATGCCAGGAGGGCATATAAACTCCTTCCAAGGTTCTCTTCCTTAGTTATTCTTCCCAGTCCTAATGTATCATAAAAAGTTTTCTTAGATCTTATAATTATGCAGTGTCATAATTTCATAATTATCTGTATTAAACTTACTCTGTTGGATCTGCTATATAGTTTCTATATTGCCATTAGACCCATACTGACTTCTTTTTTCTTTCTTAAAGAGAGAGAGAGAGAATGAGTGTGAGAGTGAATTCTTTAATTTTATTTTTCATCTGACTTTTGTTTTTCCTCCATTTAGTTGTATATGTGGTGCTGGGGATCAAACCTGGATCCTTGTGCATGTCAGGCAAGCGCTCTACCACCTAGCCAGCTCTCCAGCCCCCCCCCTACTGACCTCTGATGATATTATTCCTAGAATATTCATTCTCACTCTTGCAGATACATAAATTTACAAATTTTATATAAACATATGCATATATACAATCTATTAGCCATACTTTCTTTGTGCAGTGCTGGAAATGTATCCCAGGGCTTGCACATGCTAGAAAAGCCCTCTACCATGGAGCTACACCCCCAACTCCAGTAGTCATGCTTTAATCTAATTTACATAGAGATAATTTTGAGTTTTCTACCCCATAATCAAATTTCCCATGAATAATGATAGATTTGTTTCTTCATTTATAATCTTTACACTTTTATTTTTATTCTCTTGCTTTCCTGAGTGAATTAAGATGTATAATAGAATTATCAAGAGGATGGGGCTGGAGTGGTGGCTCGGTGGTTAAGGTGCTTGCACATCATGTGCAAGTATGCAAGTTCGAACCCCAGCACCCACATATACAACGAAGTCTCAGAGCAATGAAGACCATGTACAAAAAACTAAATAAAATTGTTTCTCTCTCACATGCTCTCTATCACTGTCCCTATCTCTCTTTAAAAAAAAAAGAATTGTCAAGAGGAAGTATTTCTCAATCTCAAAATAACAATCTCTATTTTCTTCAGTCAAGTTAAAGTTATATTTTTTCAAAGATTTATTAATTCATTTGAACTTTCAAATATATTGTTATAAAATGTTGCATGTTTTCCCATTTTACTTCATCATTGTGAGATATTACACATATACAAAATATGAATGGAATATAAATATGCATATAAAATTGGCAGAGACAGTCTTATATCAGACTTCAAAGGATTTATACTTTTACTTTCAAGTTCAGGTTCACCCAGAATGACTTTTTTATGATGCAAATAAGAAGACCAGTTTTTCCAAGACTGACTATGGGAGATTTCCCATTGTCTGCAGTGCCACAATTACAATCATAAATCAAGTATTTCATATGCAAATTAGTCTGCATCCACACTACATTGACTTCACACCTTGTTCTTTCCCAAATGAATCTTCATTTGCTTCGATATTTGAATTTCATAAAAATTTCAGAATTGGTTTATCAATTTCCACACACATACACACACAAAATAGAATTTTTATTGAATTGTGTTGAATATAATAATCAATTTGGGGAGAATAGGCATCTTTAAAATACAGAATCTTCTGGTCCATTGCCATGGAATATATCTTCATTTATTTCTCCTGTTGTTTTCACTCTCACTAACATTTTATTACTTTCTGTTCAAACATGATTTATATATTTTATTAGTTTTGTAAATAAGTGGATGTTTTAATTTGAGACCATATTGATTTGATTGGTTATATATGCTCTGTAACAAAAACTTCTGTGAACTACCCAAAATAGTCTCCTGAATACCTTGTACTGTGCCAAGGATCTGCATGAAGCCCACTCTAATAGGAACGGGGGAACTATGGGAGCCTGTTATGGTTTGGATAAAAGATGTCCCCCAAAAGCTCAAAATGTGAGACAATGCAAAATTCAGAGAGGTGAAATCAGTGGGTCATGAGAGTCTTAACCCAATCAGGGATTAATTGGGTATAAATGTAAGCTGGCAGGGTGTGGCGGGGGCAGGTGGGTCCCTGGGGGCGGGCCTTGAGGTATATGCGTTGTATCTGGCTGGAGTCTCTCTCCCTGCTGCTGGAGCCAGGTCTGCTGCTGTGCTGTTCAGCCTCACCCAGAGCCCCAAGGAATGGAACTGGCTTCCTATGGACTCAGACCTCTGAGACTGTGAACCCCTAAATAAACCTTTCCTCCTGAAATTGTTCTTGTTGGGTCCTTG
>PVKS010049503.1:0-11949 GCA_004027875.1 Aplodontia rufa
TAATTTCAGGTCAGGGATTGAGATACCCCCTATTTCTTCCTTTCTATAGAGGAGTGATTTGGCTAGTCTGGGTCTCCTGTTGTTCCATATGAACTTGAGAATTGCTTTATCTATATCTCTGAAAAATGCCATAGGTATCTTGATGGGAATTGCATTAAATCTGTACAGGGCTTTGGGTAGAATGGCCATCTTTATTATACTGATTCTGCCTAACCATGAACGTGGAATGTTTTTCCATCTACTCAGGTCTTCTGCAATTTCTTTTTTTAGTGTTTGATAATTTTCTTTGAATAGGTCTTTAATATCCTTTGTAAGGTTAATGCCCAAGTATTTCATTCTTTTGGAAGTGATGGTGAATGGGAGAGATTTTCTGATTTCTTCTTCTGCGGATTTGTTGCTGGTGTAAGAAATACTAGCGATTTGCTGGAGTTGATCTTGTAGCCAGCTACTTTGCTAAAATCACCTATGAGCTCTAGGAGTTTTCTGGCCGATGTTATTGGGTCTTCTAGGTATAAAATCATGTCGTCTGCAAATAGGGATAACTTGACTTCCTCTTTTCCTATACGAATACCCTTGATATTTCCTTGTCTTGCCTGGTAGCTCTGGCAAGGGTTTCAAGGACTATGTTAAACAAGAGTGGGGATAGTGGACAGCCTTGTCTCGTACCTGAATTCAGTGGAAATGCTTTCAGTTTTTCTCCGACAAAGAGGGACACTTTATCATACTTAAATGGACAGTTCACCAAGAAGGTATAACGATAAACAACTTTTATGCCCCCAATTACAACCCCCCCAAATACATGGAAAAAATACTTAAGGACATTAATTGATCTCAACACAATAATTCTGGAGGACTTCACCACACCACTATCAACTCTAGACAGATCATCAAAACAAAAAAATCAATAAAGATGTCTCCGATCTGAAACACTCTATTAAACAATCAGGCTTAACAGACATTTACAGAATATTCCATCCTAAGACAGCTGAATTTACCTTCTTCTCTTCAGCCCATGGATCCTTCTCTAAAATAGACCACATCCTAGTTCACCGGGACAATCTTAGCAAATATAAAAAAGTGGATATAATCCCATGTATTTTGTCAGATCATAATGCTATGATCTTAGCAATCAACAACAGGAGAAACAATAGAAACTATTCAAATACTTGGAAATTGAATAATTACCTCTTAAACGAAGGATGGGTAAAAGAGGAAATGAGAACAGAGATTATGAAGTTTTTGGAATTGAACGAGAATGAGGAAACATCATACCAAAACCTCTGGGACAGTGTGAAGGCTTTCTTAAGAGGTAAATTTATAGCACTGTATGCATACATCAAAAATCTAGAAAGAGAGCAGATTAATAGCCTTATGCTTCAACTCAAACAACTTCAAAAGGAGGAACAATCCAACCCTAAATCTAACAGAAGGCAGGAAATCACCAAAATCAGAGCTGAAATCAGTGAAATTGAGAACAGAAAAGCTACTCAATCTGTTAACAAATCCAAGAGTTGGTTCTTTGAAAGAGTGAACAAAATTGACAGACCCTTTGCCAAACTCACCAAAAGGAAGATCGAAATGAAGCAAATCAACAAAATCAGAGACGAAAATGGGGATATCACCACAGACCCATCCAAGATACAGAAGATTATCAGAACCTATTTTGAAAACTTATACTCTGCCAAATTTGATAACCTGGAGGACATGGACAGGTTTTTGGACACACACGACATCCCCTCCTTAACACAGGAGGACATTGAAAATCTCAACCATCCTATCACAGAAAGCAAAATTGAAGCAGCAATCAAAGCTCTCCCAAAAAAGAAGAGTCCAGGTCCGGATGGATATACGGCAGAATACTACCAAGCCTTCACAGAAGAACTAACACCTATCCTTTTTAAGCTCTTCCAGGAAATTGATAGAGAGGGAACACTCCCACTTTCTATGAAGTAAACATTACACTGATTCCAAAGCCCAACAAAGACACATCAAAGAAAGAAAACTACAGACCAATTTCCCTGATGAACATGGATGCAAAAATCCTTAATAAAATTTTAGCTAATCGGATACAAAAACACATTAAAAAGATAATCCATTACGATCAAGTGGGCTTCATTCCAGGGAAACAAGGCTGGTTCAATATACGCAAATCAATAAATAATTCACCACATAAACAGAATTAAAAACAAAAACCATATAATCATCTCAATTGATGCAGAGAAGTCATTTGATAAAATTCAACACCACTTTATGCTCAAAACTTTGGAAAAGATAGGGATCAAGGGAAGATACTTTAACTATGTCAGAACCATCTATAGCAGACCCATAGCCAAATGCTTTGTAATATAAGATAATTATTGTCATAGCATTTTAAGCTCTTCTGGTTTTGTTTTGTTTTTTTTTAAGAGATTACAGAGAAAGAGATTATCAGTTTAGCTTTTCATATGGCTTTCGTTGCTCCAATACTTTGTTGTGTATGTAGTACTGGGGTTAAAACCCACATCCTTATGCATGCCAGGCGAGCGCTGCAGTGTTGAGCCACCACCGCTCCAGCCCCTGGTTTGGTTTCTTGAGACAGTGTATCACTTGTTTGTAGGCTGGCTTTAAACTCGTCTAATGGAATGATCCTCCTTCCTCAGCCTCCTGAGTGCAGAGACTGTAGGTGTGTGTGTCACCATGCCTGATTTATCTTAATGACCATGACTTTTCAGCAAATTTCTTGATTTAGTTAAATATGTGATACACTTCTAACTCTGCTGATACTTCGAATATAGTTAAGTACAGTAAAAGTGGCTCTTGTGGTATATTGCTCTTGAAAAATAATTTTTTAGGACTCTATAATGATTTGATAGATGTGGTACCTATTGAATTTTTCAAAACTTGTTTTATTCTTATTAATCCATGTGTTTAGAAAGTTGTAAAAATGCTTTCTGGGTTTGTTAGCAATATCTGTTTTCTATATACATTATAGGTAGGAAAAAATGTTTAACTTGGTTGTTGAAAATGTTTACCAATTTTTCTTAAAGCTATAATACTAAGATGAGCTATTCTTAATTCTAATAGCATTAATTTTTGTTTTCCAGAAGTTTTTGATCTCTTTAGAACAAAATCATGATTCTGATGTTTCATAGGCACAATATTTCCCTCCAAACTGTTCTTGGTATCTTAAATCAGGCACTGTAGTAATTGCCTCAGGTGCAGTGATGAATAAATGTGACACATTTCCCCCTGTCCTTTTGGAGCTTACAGAAAGGTAGATAACCGTTACTTAAAATTTTCTTAGGATACAGAGATAGTGATACAAGAGATTGTTTTGTAGTTGGAAGTAAAAAGTGTGATGCAGATAGAAGTTAAGAGATACACTAATGGGTTTTGAGGAGGTCTATTTAAGGAGTTAGTGACAACCAAAGTTATATTAGCATGTCGGTAAGGGGAAAGCAACTGTTCTGTGAGGTAGATGCTTTTACCTTTCTTTGACTGCTAAAATACCAGTATCTCAGATGTTAGATGATGTTCTCAAAATCTATGGCCAATAATTGAACACCAATCCTTTCCATTTCAAAAATATCCATTAACCATTCTCGTGGAAGCTAGAATACAAGCGGAAACAGTATGATAGATGGCTAACCTAACAACTACCTCAACATGTATGAATTTTTACACGATCAGGGGGAACCTTGCCTAGGATGCTGGGGGACATAGAAAGTGGGGAAGGGAATAGGAAGGATATCAAGGAGACCAGAGGGAGTGAGTATGGGGGAATCTAATCAGAGGGGAACTCCGACTTCCATGAGAAGTCCAATTAACTTGGGGTTTAAGTAGGGGGAAACCTGGAACCATGGGGAACCCAAGGGGAGAAACCATGGAATGGCATCAGCCTTGGCTTGTTTTGTCATCATACATTTGTTCTTGATTGTTTGATGTTGAATCCCTCCTAATTGTAAGACCATGTTTTAACAAATAAAAAAAAAAATATCCATTCTCTGGTACTTGAAAAATATGCAGAAAGGGGCTGGAGTAGTGGCTCAGCAGTTATGCCGCTTGCCTTGCATGAGCAAGGATGCTGGTTCAAATCCCAGCACCATGTACACAATAAAGTGTCAGAACACAAAGGCCACATGGAAAACCAAATAAAATTTATCTCTCACTGTCCCTCTGTCTTTAAAAAAGAAAAGAAAAAGGCAGAAAGTTTAGACAGTTTTTAAACTGTTCCACAGAATGTTTGGTTGCTGTGTTAAGTGATCAAGACTTAAAGGACTTTAACTTGGTTATAACGATCCTTAATCTAGAGGACTATATGTTTTAAGACAGGAAATCAGTGACAATATGTAAAGATTAAATAAGCTTGAAGAGAATACCTTGGAAGAGAAGCTGGAGGGGGCTGGGGGCGTACAGAAATGGTTATGTGACAGAAAAGAAAGGAGCTGTAGAGACTGTAATATTTATTTATTTATTTATTAGTTTTTTAGTTTTTTTAAAACTTTTTGAGAGAGAAAGGGGGGACGGTGGTATTTCGAGGGGGAAAAAGAGGAAAAGAAAATACTGAGTTGATTATTCAAGCCGTAGATTGCTTAGAGTTTCTTAAATTGTGAATTCAAGAACTGAAATAGATTTCAGAAGTAGCAACCCACTAAGACTCCATTTATAAAACAGGGATGATCATGGTGCCTACTTTTTAAACTTGCTGTGGGGCCTGTTGGTAAATCTCATAGAAAGCATAATGTGTTTGATATTGCTAAATATTGCTTAATTGCAAAGTGGGAATTCATGTTTAAATACTATGTAGTTTTTTCAAATTGTGCCAAAGAATTGTTGGGTTTTTCCTTCATTCTCCAGTAGTAGTGTTTTTAACCTTGGAGCTGTAGATACAGTGGGCATAGAAGGACTGGTCTGAAAGGTTGAGCAAAACAGTGAAAGTGAGGAATTCAAGTGTTAAAAGCCTAAATAACGACCGCAGCAGGAAGGGAAGGATTGTCCCCACTTAGCTGACCACCCACGTGTCTGAGGCTGAGATATTCACAGCCAGGCCTTTTAACATGCACGTGGATTGTCTGTTTCGCTGTCAGGCGATCAAGAAGCCGATCAAGAAGGCGATCACATTCTAAGTCAAGGAGTAGACGACGATCCAAAAGCCCCCGACGAAGGAGATCGCATTCCAGAGAAAGAGGTAGACGATCGAGGAGCACATCAAAAACCAGGTATGCTGTTCACATTGGGTGACTGCAAATTCTAGAGTTCCTAAGACCCCAAAAACTGTGCTACTTATAATAAAATAATGAGAGCAAGAAACTGCTGAGTGTTTTGAGGAGGCTGACATTTGTTTTCTTGTCTCCCATAAACTGAAACTTCAGCTCATAGCTGTGAATGCCTACATAAAATTTGTAGTAACAATTCTTAGTTGTTCCTACTACTTCATTTCATTTTCTTCTTTCCAATCAATTATTGCTAAAGATTCAACACTACCCACCATTCATTGTGGTGTACCAAAGAATTTAAGACATAGCTGTACTTCAGTCATCCTTATATATTGCATTGTCAGTGACTTGGAAACATGCCTTAAGGATCATTAACAAACCAGACCTTTCATAATAGAACTAAACCTTTTTAGATAAGTATGCCTAGTTTTGAGTAACCCATACCAAATCACTGATTTTCATTTTATTGTGGCATGAGAACTTTCATTTGAAAAGTGCATGATTTTGTACTCCTTTCCCTGTCAGTGGTTGGTTCTTGGTAAGCATATAACTTGACATCAATAAAGGAGCTAGGGAAGCTTCACTATTCAGTCCATAATGGGATTTTAGTATATGTTGCAGAACGGGTTATCAAGTCTTCATTGAGTCAAACGAGGTTGCTTAATGGAAGTAATAGTTATCATATACTGAAAGAATCAGGCATTCATTTCATCAAGGATTTTCTTGTTAATTAGGACAGTGAGAACTATGATCTGGAGAAAGACCATTGTTAAATGACAGTTGCCACATATATTGGAAGAAGCTTGAGAAGTAGCTAGAATATTGCATTCTCAATGATTTCACTTAACTTCATTCAGAGACATGGTGTTTGGTTGAAAATGGCATTTACAATGTTAGCAATAAGCTGGGCATGGTAGCTCATGCCTATAGTCCTATACTTAGGAGGCTGAGACAGAGTGATCACAAGTTCAAAGCCAGCCTCTGTATTTCCATGACGCCCTGAACAATTTTGTGAGTCCGGTCTTAAAAAATGAGAAGGGCTGAGGTTGTACCTCAGTGGTAAAGTAGTAAAGGGGTTCAAATCTTGGTACCACAAAAAAAAAATTGCAGTGATAGTTTGTCAGTGACAAAAGCATTTCATGCAACACCTGACTGTTATGTGAAATATTTCTGATAGAGGCTACATGATGGAATTGTATAACTGAGACCTTTGAGGAAATGGATGTTATAATGTAAGAATTAGTTAATAAATGGAGTCTGGAGTGGTAACTCAGCAGTTATCGCACTTGCCTGGCATGCACAAGTACACAGGTTCAAACCCTAACACACATGTGTACAACTAAGTGTCAGAGAAACAAAGACCATGTGAAAAACTCAATAAAAATGGATTCTGTCTCTCTCTCACTGTCTTCTCTTTAAAAAAGAAAAAGAAAAAATTAAAAAAGAATTAGTTGATAAATGGATGAAAAGAAGATAAATAGTAGAGCAAGATAACCGGAGAAAAGACATGGAATGAAATAAGAAAAAATAGGGTGGAAAGATTGTCATGGAATGGCAAAACAGATACTTTGATCCTAATAAATGAGTATTGGTGCATATGTATGTTTATGGTACTTCTCATTCAAGTACATTGATTGTTTACCCTTTTTTCTGTGTCTATGTAAAAAATTGAGGTATGGATATAGTACCAGTTCACTGTGGTAGGATATTTTTCTAATAGAACTGAAGAGTCCGCTGTGTAGTAGCAGAGAATGGTAGAAGCTTGGCTTGGTCCATGAATATTCCATACAAGCTATTATTTCTAAAATCATATCTGTTGGAATAACATTGATGTTTTAAAGAGGTGGGATTACATCTGGTTATGCTTTTTTTTTTTTTTTTTTTTAATTTGTAGCACCTTACAGATTTTCATACCATAGTCTCATTATGCATTCTTATGTTCATTTATTAGAGATAAAAAGAAGGAAGACAAAGAAAAGAAACGCTCCAAAACACCACCAAAAAGTTACAGCACAGCCAGACGTTCCAGAAGTGCAAGCAGGTAAGGTGGCATCATGAATTCTTTAATTTTTTTTTTTTTAACATGTGAGATTATCAGAAGGCAGTGAACATGAAATATGCTTCAGAACACAGATACTTCAGTGTTAAAAAAAATTTTTGTCAACACTGCCAAAATTGTAAGCTTTTAAAGGCAGTTTGTGAAGAATAATCTGAAGTTCATCTATTCATCATCTTACAGTATGTATTTTAAAATAATGTGGATTTTAGCCAAGACAGTATTTATATCTTAATTTTTAATGCCTAACACAAAATTATTATATTACACTAGTTTCATTATAAAAAGTTCTATTTGCTGTATCTACACATTAACACTCAAGATTTTTCTTCCCTATATTGTGGTTCATTGACAAGGAAAGACAGTGGAAGTTCTAATTTGTTTCATTCTCAGACTTAAAAGTCTGTTTTCACTTTGTCATAATGAAAATTCAAAAAGTGTCACAAATTTTACTCCACATAAAATATGTTTTTCTTGCTTAAGTTGGATTCTTAAGATCTTAATAAGGTCCGGCCATACTTAATTCCATTTCCGTCAGATGTTATTTATGCTTTAGTGTTGTGTTTGATATCTTAATTAAATTCACTAGAAGGCTTATGCTGTATTTTTTTAAAAACTCAAAAGTAGATGAAAGAGAGCCAAGAATAGAATATAAAAGTTAAAACAGGAGTAAATTTTTATAACCTTGATTGGCATTGGTTTTCTACATAATGAAACCAAAAGAACAAGCACAACAGAATAAAAATGATAAAGGAAGAGAGCACCAAAATTCGCAAAATTTTGTGTTTCAGAGAAACACAAAGTTAAAGACAACCCCAACCCATGTAGCAAGAAAATTTTTAATTTAGATCTTAGATAAGGTACTTATATCTAGAATATATAAAGAACTCTTAGAGGTCAGGACTAGAAAAGCAGGTAACTCAAAGGGGGCTGGAGTGGTGGCTCAGCAGTTATAACGCTTGGCTGACATGCTCCAGAATGCGGATTTGTACCCCAGCACCATGTACACAATGGAGTGTCAGAGCAACGAAAGACACATGAAACACTAAATAAAATTGTGCCTTTCTTCTTCTCACTGTCCCTCTCTTTTAAAAAACAAAACAAAAAATAAACTAGTCAATAGATTTGTATAGGTACTTCTCCAAAGAAATACACAGATAATCTCTCAAGAACATGGAAAATGTTCAATATTATTAGTTACCAAGGAGAACAAACCAGTCACAGTTGAGATACCACTTCATATCCACTAGGATGATTATGATCAAAAAGGTGATAAATGTTGATGAGGAAGTAGAAAAATTTTGTAGCTACTTTGGAAAATAGGCAGTTCCTTAAAAAGTTAAACAGGTTTTTGACCCTGCAGTTTCAATACAAAGATAAGAAAATAGACCCCTACACAAAAATTTATAACGTTATTCATGATAGCCAAAAAGTCAGTGTGTCCATTAGCATGTGGATGAACAGAATGATGTTCTAATATGTTAGAATATTATTCAGCATTAAATAAGAATGATGTGGATGAACCTTGAAAACATGCTTAAGAATAGGAGCCAGTCATGAAAGTCTCATGTTGAGTGATTCCATTTATATGAAAAGTCCAGCCTAGGCTGATGCATGGAGATAAAAAGTTGTGATAAAAGGAAATAGAATTTTTGTGGAGCTGGATGATGAGAATAACCTTACTTTGTACCTTACAAAGTAAGATTATTAAAGAAAATGAAACCAGATGCAAATACAAAAAGGAATACAGTGTCTGAAGGATAGGTGGCAAATGGCCATAGGACATGGAAAGTACATATATTTCTTGATTTAAAAACTGAAGAGGGACTGGGGCTGCAGCTCAGAGGTAGAGCTTGTACTTAGCATACACAAGGCCCTGGGTTCAGTACCCAGCACCAAAAACAGAATTGAATTTATTAAAAAAGAAACAATCTATTTATTAATGTAATTAATCATTCTAAGTTGAGATCTCTTTTGTTTTTATTAAATTGTCTTTGCAGTAGTATTACAGTGCATCAAGGATCACAGAAACATAAAACATTTCTTCCATCTAAAGAATTTGAAATATCAGTTACGCAAAACAGTAGCAAGAAGTGTAAGATACATACTCCTTACAAACTTATTTGATGAATGTTGAGTTGTGTGTAATGTTTCTATGACCCAAGGGATCACAAAACAGTAGGAGTAGGAAAAAAGCTTCATTTCGAAATGGGACAACTGATGGTGCAGGATTACTATTTATTTATTTTATTTCTTCGTTTGATCCAAAATTGCATATGATCATCTTGCAAGTCCAGTAACTTGAGAATTCAGGCACATTTCTTTAAAGCTACAATAAAAGGGAAGTGCATCTGTCTTAAAAATAATTGTGAAATCAGAGTTGGTGGGGAGGATTTTGCTGGGGTACTACTTGTTCAGCAGTTCTAGTTTTCTGAATTCCATCTAATGATTTAAAAGCTAAATTTTTGGATATTAATGATTGCATTCCCTGTAATATTGAATTATACTACATCTGTTCTAGCCCCTGAATGTTTGAATCTAAATCATATTTCCTCACTAATTGCATTAGAAGTGTTTTGTTAAATCAGTTTTTTCTCTTAGCTTGTTTTTCTGCTCAAAACATTATTGTCTAACAGATCTTACATTATTAGAATCATGTTATAGAAGTTCACAGTAAAGCTATTTAGATCGCACTGTATTTTAAAGTTAGTTTGCATATTTGTGGTTCTAGAGAAAGACGACGAAGAAGAAGCAGGAGTGGAACAAGATCTCCTAAAAAGCCTAGGTCTCCTAAGAGAAAATTGTCTCGCTCACCATCCCCTAGGAGGTAAGAATTTAACTGTTTAGATCTGTCCTTTATTATAATTTTCAGAAGTTCTCAATTTTTAAAACTGTCATGTGTTTTTTTATAACTATCCTATAGTTTTACTTGCTTTTGGGAATTGAAAGTGCTTAAGAAGGAATTTCATATTCTGTTTATATGCTTGAGACTTAAACACTACTTAGGATTGAACATTTTAGACCTCTGGCCTCTTACCTGTGCACAGCTTATACCTATTACTAATTACTCAGTGTTTTGAAACTGGATCTTTGCTGTCCTCTTTACATCTTCTGAAATTAAAACCTCTTATTCATACTTAAGGGTGGAATTTCTTGTGAGGTTTCTTTAAAGAGTCTTTTTGAACACTTTTAACTGTCATTCTAGACATAAAAAGGAGAAAAAGAAAGATAAAGACAAAGAAAGAAGCAGAGATGAAAGGGAACGATCAACAAGCAAAAAGAAGAGGAGTAAAGATAAAGAGAAAGACCGGGAAAGAAAATCAGAGAGTGATAAAGATGTAAAAGTATGTATACAAACTAACTTAGGTAGGAATTTTTGGTGGTGTTGGTACTTTTAAGAAATTGGTTTTCTCTGAAGAAACTTATTTTATTATTCTGCTTGGCAAAGCAGGTTACACGGGATTACGATGAAGAGGAACAGGGTTATGACAGCGAGAAAGAGAAAAAAGAGGAGAAGAAACCAACAGAAACTGGTTCCCCTAAAACGAAGGAATGTTCTGTGGAAAAGGGAACTGGCGATTCACTAAGAGAATCCAAAGTGAATGGGGATGATCATCATGAAGAAGACATGGATATGAGTGACTGAGTATTATTGCCTCTGTGGAAATCCAACTGTATACATGCATCAGTGTCATTCCTTTGTGTGATTTCTTAATGCTGTATTTGTTCATCTCAATCCTAGATGTATACAGCTCTGAGTTATAAATGGTTATAAAGCTCCTGATATTGATATTAGTTATTTACATCAAAAAGCTTTTAGAAAATGGTACATGGGTAACCAACTCTCGTCATGGTGAAATCTGAGTAAACAAGCAGTTTTACTATTCTGGTGCTGCTTCGTAACAAAAGTGAAAAAGCTGCATGCATCTACTGCAGGCATGGATTGTTTATGTTGTATGATCTCCTTTATTACGTAAGTTCACTTATAGTATTTCTAGAATTTGATTCATTGCCGTAATAGAGCCATGTAGGGAATGCACTGATTGCATGTTATTGTGGCAAGAATATCCTAAATGTCATTAAAATCCTCCAACATGATGGATCTACTTATGGTCTTGTTCTTTGACATGACAGATTAACATTCTTAGAGTTACATCTGGAAATGAGCATTTGAAATAGATAATCCTTTAAGCCTTGTGGCTCAATTTTGTGTGGCTTTGTTTAACTTTGAAAGGTTATATATGCACTAACCTTTTTTGATGGCTAATTAGGCTTTGATTACAGAAACAACATTTCAAATAAAACTTTCATTGGCGGTGAGTAAATAGCAACATATTTTGAAGTAAAAGTTGTATACTTTTTCTTATTTGTTTGGGGATTTCTTTTTTTCCTGAAATAATTTATTCCATATCTTCTACGTTGAAAGCTATCCGCCTATGCTTGGTCCATCTATTAAAAGAAAGTTGTGTTTCGTCCTGATTTTCAATTTTTCTCTTTTGTTTTAAGCTCACTTTTGGAAAAAAGGGGGTAGTGCATTTTAAATTGACCTTCCGATGCTTTTAAAATAAGACAGATCTACTTGATAATGTACTTTTATTTGATCTGAAGTTGTACAAAACCAATAAATTTTGTGTTACTATTACTACAGTGTAATCTTAATGCACACAGTGATTCCATGTTATATGCAAAGTAGTTAGG
>PVKS010049504.1:0-11956 GCA_004027875.1 Aplodontia rufa
GTACTATAGTGGAAATGACCTGGTTTTTGGAAGCAAGGAAACTTAGATAAAAATTCAGGTTTCAAACTTTATTATTATTTTTTTAGGAGAGAGGAACAGTGAGAAAGAGAGAGAAAGAGAGAAATTATTTTTATTTAGTTTTTACGTGGCTTTCTTTGCTCTGAGACTTTGTTGTGTATGTAGTGCTGGGGTTTGAACTCTCATACTCACACATGCCTGGCAAGCACTGCAACCCTCAAGCCTCCACTCCAGCTCCCAAACTTTATTATTTAAAAAAATTCACAGCTATACAACTTTAACTTTATTGTACTGTGCATCAAGAATTCTTTTAAAATGCTTTATAATAGTAATAAAATTATTACTTTTTTTTGTTTTCAATACCAGGAAAAACCTTGGTGTTTCTTTTCTGCATTTTTTCTTCCCTTCCCTTCTTGAGGTCCCTTCCCTTCCCCTTCTTTTCATTTGTTCATTTGTTCAAATGTTTTTTCCTAAAAAACATTTTATGACTGAAACTATCCCACCATTTGACTTGGCAGCTAAGCAGCTCAATGCCAAATTTTCAGACTATATAGTACACTGAACTTCCATTTATGCATTATTAAGTACCAACTTTGCCCAAAATATTACTTTTAACCTATTTAAAAATTTTATTTTATCTTCAATTTTTTCTTCATATGTTAATTTTGCTCCAGTTTTATAGCACACTTTATAAGTCACTTTAAAAATCCCACCATGAATGAGACAAGAAATAAACTAATAGACTTAAAACCCCACAGCGTACCCAGTGTAATTAACATTATTTAAGATATACAAAGTGGTAAACACTTTGGTTTGCACAGTTGAGGGCCCTGTTAATATTTTCCCCTCCTTCTTCCCTAACATTCCCCATTAAGGAAGTCTCATTTCTTATTCATTGATTCAACTCAGAAACAACTATGCAACTTCAATATAATTGGAATTTCAATTGCCTTTGGAACTTTGATAAATTTAACTTAAAAATTTAATTGTAAAACCTGGGTATGATTGTTGCATTCTTTACAAACTCTGCCACTACCTCCCTGTGGACATTTAAATTCCAGTCTGGCATAGACTTTATTTGTACCATGGCTTCCTTGTTGTTTGGAAAATGGATTGGAAGAGCGTGGCAGGGAGAGTAATAGCAATGACAGTGGTGAAAAACAGTAGTGTGCCGTCTATAAGACAATAAAATAAATGTGAATTAATGTGATATGGATATATGCAAAATGAATAATGACCTTTATTATTTGGTAAGTGCATGACTATTTCCAGTTCATAAGTATAGGGAATTCCTTGTATTGGTTTGCTAACAACAAAGTTTGAGGCCACCAGCAAGTAAATTCTTGATTTTTTTTTATCATGAATTCTTTTGCATTCAAAAAACAATAATTAAGCAGATAGAACTTATTAAAATACTCTGACTTTGTGCCGATAGGGTTAATATTAAAAAATATATTTGTATGACAACCAATTAGTAAAACTAGATATTTCTGGTCCGTGGGCCAAGGCCTTAAAATATTTTATCTAAGTGTTAATTTAAATATTATCACAGATCCTCTTGCCCAGATTTGCTGCAAGCATCACAGTGGTCCAGTATGAAGAAAGGCATGTGAGGGATAGGATAGCTCACATCTTAAATATAGATTAAGTACATCTAGCTCAGAAGTAAAGTTTTACCCCATTCAGGCACTCCATCGTGAGGAGAAATGAGTACATGGACAACAGCATGGGATTTAGACCAGAAATTCACTTTGTTGAAACCAGAAGAAAGGAAATAGAGTTGTTTTATAATTGTAAGTTACATAAGATAGTAATATCACAGTACAGGGGGAAATATGGATGGAGAGATTTAGGATAGATTTAGTCAAGATGAGGGGGCTGGATGTGAGAATATCCAAATGTATGTATGTGTTTTACGCTGGAGTCAACAACAACTCTCAGCATGACATCCTGATAGCAGCATCATCTCCATCATTGCCCAGAGCAGCTCAGAAATTACCTACCTTGGGTTCCTCAGGAAATAATGTATAAATGCAGCACAGTTGGGCCTATTTATCAACAGGATTTTAGGGGATCTTCAAGCTACTGACAGTTTTACTAACTAGCCTTTAATTAAATTGCCAAGGACCTGAATCAATATTTGTTCACTTTACCCTTCATTTGCAGAATGTTCAAGATAATGAGCTAGTTCACTCACAGTATCTTTGGTTAGTGACTAGTGTTAAGTAGGAGAAACGTCCTTCTGATAATCCTTTTGTCTGTACCCTTGCTATTAACCTTCCCCAGATTTCATTAACAAAAGCTCTGGACTAGTGAGCCTACATTTTGTCCCTCAATTACCTGTCACCGATGATCCTTCTAAAATCACAACTGAACTCTTACCCATGAAAGTTCAAGACCTGGCCAGGTCTATGCAGTCATGTTTATTTTGTATGCCTAGATCAAGCACATAGCTTGGTACACACAACCTAGCATATGGTAAGCACTCAAAGTATATTTATGGAATGAATTGCATATTATTACTACTTTTTAAAAAATTAAGCCTCATAACCTATTCAACTTATGCATTTATTATCTGTACAAATTCCTTATATGATCCTGCAAAACCAAACACACATACTATTTGAACTTATATTCTGGTGGAGGGAAATACAGATATAGATTTAGGTATATTTATATCTCATGTGTTTCTGTATGTGTGTGCGCATGTGTGTGTGTGTGTCATTATAGGATCTAACATATGAGAATACAAAGAACAAGGTAAGGAAGGCATTTCTATTCAATTAAAGCTATTTAAATAAGGTGACATTTGAGAAAAGATTTGAAGGAAATAAAAACATAATCATGTAAATATAACAGGGAAAGTATTACAAGCAACAGCTCTCAAGAGGGTATATGCTTCATCCAACATTATGTTGTACATCCTATGACAATGTAAGTGTGTTAGCTTTGCTCTGGATTAAATGGAGAAGCAATAGAAAATTTTGGAAAAGGATAGATATTGTCTGACCTATTGTGTATAATTACTCCGGCTGGTGAAAATTTTGGAAAAGGATAGATATTGTCTGACCTATTGTGTATAATTACTCCGGCTGGTGGGTTGAGAATTAATGTAGGTCAGAGAAAGAAGATAGATTAGGACTCACTTTTAATATTTTTATCTTAAGAAAGTTCTTAAAATGTGACAAGTGAAAAAAGATATAAGGCTTAGATAAGACTGCACATAATGTTCATTGTATTACTCTTTACTATAGCTAAATTTGAGTGTAAAACCCTGAATATTAAGCAATAGAGATATACATGCTTGTTAATAAAAATAAGTTGAAGATTATTACCTGAGGGCATGAAAAGATGCTGTAAGTTGATGTAATTAAACAAGACCAATTATAGAGAAGGCTGGACACATGATCCTACAAAGAAAAACTGGAAATCCTGTATATTAAGTTGTTAACATAATTTGAACTCTAAATCAAAGGAGATTTTTTTCACTTGCTTCTTTCAATTCCTTCCATGTTATTCGAATTTTATCATATTTACTGAATTATAATAGCTGCTTTATTTTATGTGTAAACTATTTTACACGTGTTGAAAGCCTGCTGTATGCCAGGCCTTTCGATAAGCATTTGTGGTGATGTAAAGGTGGGTGAGGTGCGTTCTCCACTCTCAAAGAGCTCAGACATGAACGATTCACTTAACATAATGACTTACCAACAAATGAAATGTAGTAAGTCAAGATCAGATTATTTCATCACTTCTACTTGCAATTTCCTCTCTTTCAAATATTGGCCCAAATATTGTTTTAGAGATTACTCTACCATTTTAATATTTCTTTGTTTCAAATCAAGTTCTTATCAATCAATATGTCTTACTGATACTTCTTTTTCACAGTCCTTCAAAAGTGATCCACAGCTTTATCCAGGCCAAGTTTCTTGCTCTTCCATCCCCAAACCTTTGCTGCTGTTATATTGATTTCATTTCTTCTGTGACCATGCACAGACAGAATTGAAAATTTGGTGATTTCCATTTCCTTTTGTTCAATACATGCTGATTTTTGTTAATGTCATATCTCCAAAGTCTTCAATACCATTCTTCCATTCTTTTTACATCAATATTTATTACCTGAATTTTATAGAACTGAATGAGGACAATGTTCTGTAGTCATTTGGCTTATGCTTTCAGTCTCTACCCTTCCAGGTTTGTTTCTGAAACTTCCGATAAACATGAATCTATTAAACTTAATTGCTTTGCCTACTCTGTAGCCACAATTTTGCTGCATTTGAGGCTTAAGACACTGTAATTGTTTTTGGTCCCCAATCTCATTACCTTTTTACCCTCCTCAACCTCAAAATGTATGCACCATCTGTTAACTCCTAAGTACTTTCCAACCGAGTCCAAAGCAGCAGACCAATATTCTCTTTCACCACTCTCAGCAATTACATTTGTCAATTTGGGAAATAACAATAATTTTAAGTCATATATAATCATCATAAATTTAACAAGTAGATCAGGGAGCCAAGGGCTACAAAGGTTGCCCCTCTTCTCAACTGTATTATTTACTTATAAAATTCAATTCAATCTGTTGTGTTTACCCCACATTTGAAATAAAATCATCTTACTAACCTGTTTTCCTTGCTATGCTTCTTAGTTTGCTTCCGATGCATGTTTTATGTAAGCCAAGGCATCAGCTGCTTTTCAGAAATTAAATCATTAGTTCCATTGTTTTATTTTCATCTCATGTTTTTACCCAATTACACATCTTGCAAAGTTAATTTCACCTTATTAATGTGTTCAATATAATCTCCACAAATGATATTAGACTTTCACATTTCTAGCAAATCTCCTGATCCCTTCTTTAATCCTGGGGATAGCAGTAGAGAAGTCACACCTCCCAATTTTTGCCCTCTGGGCATGACTTTGTTCCTCAGAAGGATATCAAACAGATTGACTGGAGGTCTTCTTATTTTCCCTTGTTTCTCTTTTTAGAAATCAGGAATATAATTCATCCAGGCTTGATGCTTTGTCAACTTTTAATAGCTCTAATTGCCTAATTATCTGCTCTGGTGCAATTATGAAACCTCCATACTGAGCTTGTTTTCAGGGGTTTGTTATATTGCTTGAATATATAGCAGTTTCCTTCAAAAACAAGGCACAGAGAATGCATCAGGGATAATAGCCATTGGATGCTGCATTGTTCTTTGCTTTTGGAAAAGTTTATGTCTTGTTACAGTGAGAAAATGGTAGAATTGATCAAACAAAAAAATTACTAGACATTAGGCTTTAATTTAAAGTTGTTATTTTTCTTTTGATTCTGTGAACCTATTTGAGCTCTGGCAATGTGTCTCTTTATCACAATATTCTTTTAAATAATCTATGAATAAATTAGCATGAATACCTTGTCCACATTTTAAAAAGAGTAAAAATAGTTAATATAAATAAAATATTTAACAAAATACATTTTACCACAGGTAGTCAAAAGAATAATGATTGAATTTTCCCATGAGAGTTTAATCAGTTGTAGAACTATTCTGAACCTCAGTCAATGTACCTCTCTCTGTGATGGTAAAATTTCCATGGATCAGTACTCTGGATTCGGCTTATCTAAGTCATCTTCTCAGTGTCTCACAAGTTAAGTCCTTCTTAGAGTATGAATTCTTGTCAAAATTTGCAGGCATTTTAGCAGATTTCATTTCTTTTTGGGTACAGGATTGAGACTCTCAACATATAGAGGTTGTCTTCTGTATTCCACCCATATGGTCCTTTCCATAAGGAGTTCATGCCACAGCTGTTTGCTTCTTAAGGGCCAGTGGTAAAGAAGTTCTGTTACCAGTGACTTTAGAGCTGCTTTTGTACTGCCAAGGAAACAATCAAAAGAGACAAGAGGTTTCCTACAGAAATGGAGAAAATCATGGGCTATGATTACTCTGACAGGGGCCTCATATCTAGAATCTACAAAATCCTCAAAAACCTCAACTACAAAAACACAAACAACCCAATTAATAAATGGACCAAAGAGCTAAATAGAAACTTCTCAACAGAGAACATTGATAAAGGCAATGAATACATGAGAAAGTGCTCTAAATCACTAGTAATCATAGAAATGCAAATGAAAACTACATTAAGATATCACCTCATGCCAGTCAGAATGGCAAAAATGAAGAAAATAAACAATAATAGATGTGGAGGGGTTGTGGAGAGATTGGCACATTGACACACTGTTGGTGGAGCTGCAGACTGGTATAGGCCCTCTGGAAAGCCGTGTGGAGAATCCTCAAGAAATTAGGGTGAACCCACCATAGGATCCTGCTATTCCTCTGTTGGGTATTTTTCCAGGGGATTTAGAAGCAGCACATTATAGTGACACAGCAATATCTATGTTCATAGCAGCTCAATTTACAAGAGCTAAATTATGGAAACAACCCAGATGTCCCTCACTGGAGGAATGGATCCAAAAACTGTGGTACAAATATACCATGGAATTTTACACAGCAATTAGAAAAAATGATATTGCATCCTTTGAAGGTAAATGGATGGCTATGGAAGAATTTATGCTGAGTGAAATCAGCATAACCCAGAGAACCAAGGGTCGAATGTCTTCACTCATCTGTGGAGGCTGGAACTAGACCCTGGCCATTGAGAAAGGTGGTCTATTATCTTGTGTTAAATCCAGATAAGGTGTAATGTTATACAGCCTAATACATTTTTAGAGATGTTGTGGGAAGGGGAAGGGAGGGATAAGGGTGGGTAATTGTGAGGAGTACTCTTGGGGACAAATCTAATCTTCAGAATCTATATACATTTTATATTATTTTGTTAAAAACTTGTATGGGTGTTCAAAAATAAATTTCTGAATAAAAAAGAAGTTCTGTTACTTTAATATTCTACTTGCATTTGGGTCTTTCTTCTATTAAATGACTCTCCTGTTTAGGCAAAGCTGATCCACAGTAATCTCCTTTCTGGTTAACTCAACATTTTGATTAGCTGGAAGTCAACAAATTATAGAACTGAATTATATCTGAAAATTTCCTTCACATTGCCATGTTCTGTTGGTCAAAAGTATGTTACAGGGTCTTAAGTGGGGTGGTTCAGTGGTTGCAGCACTTGTCTGGCATGCTAAGGGTTCTGGGTTTGAACCCCAGCACCACGTACACAATGAAGTGTCAGAGCAATGAAGGCCCCATGAAAAACTAAATAAAATCGATTCTCTCTCAATCTCACTACCCCTCTCTCTCTTACAAAAAAGTAAGTTACAAGGTTTTCCCGCACTCAGGTTAACTGGGTATTCAGAGGTGCAGATGTTGGGGGATAGAAATCACAGAAAACATACTAAAACTTCTGCATACCATGGCTAAGCAATTCCTCCATTCAACTTGAATTCTGATCTCACTGCTTTTTATTTTCTGTGTATTGCATTGAACACTAGTCAGTTAGGGGACACTTTAAACAAGGTGTGCTAGGTATTCCAGGGATTCAAAGATGAAAAGATCACAATCCATTGTTTTGGTTAAGGAGAGAGAGAGAGCAAGTTAACAAGAGAGAGAATAAACCTTGTTCTCAATATGAACAAAGAAGAGCTGGCAGTGACAGGGTGGAGTGGTCAGGTTCAAAACTCAGGCATATCTGGATTAAACTCCAAACCTGAAGGCTCACAACTGGATGACATTGGATGCATCACACAACCACTTGTGCCCCACTTGTCATGTTTAGCAATAGATGGTCAATAAGAGCATGTGACATAATGTACACAAAAATGCTGAACAGTGCCTGATATTTAATTGCACAAGTAAATTGTAGCTATGATTTCAAACAAATTCCTGTGCTCCATTAATAAAGCCCAAAAATAACTATCATGGAAATTATAAAGAATAAGATGATGTCATATTAAGTGCCATAAATTGTAGATAGCAATTGTTAAGCTCCCATAACTAAGCAGAACAGGGATAGATTACAAAATAAAAATCTCTGTCTTTTTCTAATGCATTGGTAAAATAAGGAAGAAGATTTAGATCTTTAGGAACAACCTTATGGAGAATGAGAAAGAACTGTAATTTAGAGCTTCCCATTAATGGAAAAGCACATTTGAATAGCACTAATTTTGCCAAGCTGAATTCCCACTCCTTAGGAATCATAACCAAAGGGATTTCTGAAGAGAGATGGCATTGCAATTTGCTGCACATCTTGTGAAGTCTTTCCTGTGAATTTGATATTGCAAAATATTCTACTGTATTTTCAATATATTATAACCTCATAGCTATATTTAGATCTAATGCTCCTCTATATTTAAAACAAATATTATTTTCTATGCATGCAAATCAATCTACAAACACTCAAGGGCACACATTTCAAAAAACAAAAAATCCCAAGAACCAAGACATGACATCAGACAAGAGAGAGGAGCTTCTGAAGCAATCCACAAAAAGTGGGTATACTTTTAGATCAGATTCCACTTCTTGCCTTAATCCCCAAAACCCTAGACCTTCTCCAAGAGACACTTCAATTTAATAGATATATGTTATAGGTAAAGTAAGAAAAGGAAATAAAGATAATTCTGGAATTGGCATTTTTTATCTTTGAGAACTGGAATTTAGGCAAAGATAGTTATCTAATATAATCAGCTAGCCAGTTTAGCAAATAGTATACCTTGTCACCATCGGTACCTCCCTGCCTCACAAGACTCAAAATATCTGCAAATAGAGTGTCCAAGCCTAGGCTTTACTCTTCGGTCACAATTTGAAGGGAAATACTGCAGAGTGGGATACTACAGTTGCCCCCTCAAGCATTTATGAGTTAAACATTTACCAAATATGGAACAGAACTCTTAGCACTCTTTGCTTTAATTTATTTTTTTCAATGTCATGCTGCTTGTAATTTTGAATAACTGCTTTTACCTGCTGTGAGGAACAGTAACCACTGAGCATTGTGTTTTTGCTCAAATCCTATTTGTTGTTATGGAAACAGCATCTCTATTAAGTTTCCTGCTGCAGAACTGCTGTGGAAAATGTTATTTAAAATGTTCACCAGCAAAGGAAAGGGGAAAAGTGAATCCAAACAATACCTGACTATTTCTGTCATACAACATGAAGATGTTTAAAGTATAAAATGTAAATAACGATGACTGGGCAGCTTCATTATGCCAAATCAATACATTGAAATAAGAAAGAGAGTGTTGAATAGATATGAAAATTCAAAAAACAGTAGAGTGGGTTATTCAATTTTATAGAGTTCAAAATGGTTTAGAGTTCTACAGCAAGAGGTCTTATGATTCGATGGTTTCATGAAAGATAAAACACGGGGTTCACCTAGGTAGAAAGCTAGAATAAATTACCTATTATTCCATGGACTGCTCTTCCCCAACAAAATGCTTTTGTATCCACGCAATGCAATTTCATGTTATTCTTATATTTTGACATGTGACAATAGATGTCCTAATTTACTTATATGTCTACAAGTGCATATCATACATTTATATACATTTTTATTTATAATCCGATGGACTTCATTGTCTACATACATTTCAGTATTTCAGCTCTGTTTGTTTTATTGAAATAAGAAAGGTAAATATACAGGAGTTCAATTTCTATACACAAAACTTTCATCCTTCTTTCCCGTTACTCCTAAATTTCATGTGAAATGCATTACAAAAAAAGTAGTGTCAATATCATTTTTAACAGAGAAAGTACACACAGCTGTATCTGTTCAAGTTGTATTAATATTCTGTGTTATCATTAATAAAATGTAAACCACTTTACAATTTACTTTGAAATTTCTATAGCATAAAATGGGCCAAATCTCCACACACATCAATTTATGCGAGTCTCTTAATTAACCCTCTGAGACTGGTAAACTGGGTATTATTCTCATTTTACAGACAAAGACAGATGACAAATAGAATTAACAGCTTCCAGATTATAAGCTGGGCAGTGATGGTTGAGATTTTTTTTCTGAAGTTTTTGCTTTTTTAAGAACCATTCCCTAAGCATATTTGAGCAAGAATGTCTCCACAAAAAAACCTCAATTAAATAACATAACTTTTCAGTGAACTTTTTGGGGAGTGGGGTTTGAGGAAAGAGCTTTGGAATTTCTAAAATGGTTTCAGAATTCACTTCATTTGTAATATACATTAAATTATTTCTGTATATGCAAAAGGAATAGAACAAAATTGACCTACTCATTTGATTGTAAAAATGAAGAGATCTTGACTCTTCTCTAGTTTTGTATGTAAATGTTTATATGCATGTGTGCCCATGTTTGTGTATGAGTAAATAATATTTAAAGAAGAACTAGGTTTAGAAAAAATTAAAACAAGAAGCAAGGGAAAGTTGTATTTCTCAATGAGATGGACACATTGTTCATATAATTTGTGATTTAAATAGTGGTTTTTAATTGTAATACAAAGTATTATGAGCTATGTGATGTTAACTTGAATATAGCCAAAAATATCCTGGTTCAACTTTTTGTTATTTACCTCTTAAATATTTTATCTTCAAAATTTAAAAAAGTTAAAATAATTCTATAATTGTATAGTATATTAAAATAGAATAGATCCAATGATCTAATTATTAAAATAAATAGATAAATTTTTAATAAGTCTATGGAATATGTTTTGGCTCCTCCCAAAATCAACTTATTTGCATTGACAGTGTTGATTTTGGTACCATACAAATTATGGCCATCCTCAGAAATCTCCCCGAAAACTATAATTTTTATGATCGCAGGAAAGAAAGTGATTCTCAATGATACTTAATACAACAGGTCCCTGCTGAGTAAATACACTGAAACCACAGTCCAGAACAAAATATATCTGATATTTTATATATATGTAACGTTTGCAGAAAGAGTAAGCAGAGCACGTCACTGCTGAGAGGAAGGGACATGAAAACAAGGTAGGAGAATTTGAACTCCGTTTTTGCTCTTACTGTTTGTGTTCTCAGTTGCCTCTAAAATATTACAGAATTTAGATATAATAAATATAAATTATAAATAAATCTAAATTAATAAATAATAAACCTGATCACAACATGGTTTATTTTTATTTGTACAGCTGCAAAGATAACAGGTAAAGTGAATTCCTCAGTGACTCCACTTTCTACCACCTGCTCCATCAGGTTCCTTGTCAGGCCTGAAGGAGTCACTCACCCAGCAGCTCCTGGGAGTTCTGCAGAATGATCAACCTGCAGCACTCCGTCCTGGGCTACGAAGTCATCCTCCCCTCACAGGGCAGGGTTCATTGCCTGAATCTAATCACTGATCAATATGAGGGTAAAGATATCACGTTCCCTCTGCCCGCAGAGAAGACGCGACACACGGTTGGGTTGGGAGAGCTTTTATTTTGGTCGACCTTCTTCTTCTTCCTCTCTCTTCCCTTCTCCAGGGAAGTTACAGTCACAAGACAAAAAAAACCTTTTCTCAACCAATCACATTGCTATATTGAGGCATGCGCATTCAGGAATCACGCGCTAGGCATGCAAGCGCCTGACCAATGAGAATCACTTCCTCATTTATGCCAGACCGCACTGGCTCAGTGCCAGCCGCCATCTTAAGCAGCCTATCTCCAGGGCTGGGGTCCCAGACATCCCGACAGCTCCCCCTTCTTAGTTTTATGAAATGACAATAGACCGTGCCTGTCTTAGGCCGAGGGTTCAGCTCGTATCCTTACCCGTCATCAAAGACTGCAGCGCGTGCTGCAACTTCTGTCTTAGGTTGGTATACGGCCACCTCCTTCGTTGCCCGTCTTTGACTACCGGTCTAACATACTGAGCCACACTTGAGGGGAGCTGCCAGCATTGATGGCTAGCAAAGCTTGGTGTAGAATTGCTGTCTGTTTACACTGGTTACCACGTAGCTTGCACATCCACCACACACCGATACCAGATATGAGACACAGGGAACCACCAAAAGCCAGGAAGCCAAACCAATTTCTTCCCCAAGCAACAACAGATTG
>PVKS010049505.1:0-11956 GCA_004027875.1 Aplodontia rufa
GAAGAGGAACTGTAAAGAATGCATCTTTGAGATCTAGGACTGTGGAGTGGTAGAAGGGGGAATGTGGGAAAGAAGAGTGTAAGTGTTAGGAACCACTGGATGGATGGGAATAACTGCCTCGTTAATTAGGTGGAGATCTTGGACCAAGCAATAGGCCCCTGAGGGTTTGCATACTGGCAATATTGGGGTGTTACAGGGGAAATCAGTAGGGACTAGAAGTCCCTCAGCAAGTAACCAGTCTATGATGGCTTTAAGTCCCTCCCTGTGGGTGCGGGAGATAGGAATCTGGAGACATGAAGGAAATTTAGTTCGAGATTTCAGTTGGGTAAGGACTGGCTTGTGGTGGAAGGCTATGACTGGTTTGGAGGTGTCGCAAACATGAGGGTTGACCAAGTCTGGGGACAGTGTTGGAATAGGTGTTATGAGGGTGCTAGAGAGTGTAAGAATGAGAGGTAGAAGAAGGTGAATAGTAGTATCCCTGGGGGAAGAGTTGAAGGGTGGCCCCTAGGAGTTGGAGAATGTTGCATTTTAGTTGGTAGAGTTATATATCACTGAGGTATGATTTAAAATTTCTTTTAATATCTTTATTGAGATACTGAAAATAAAATGCCATATATTTGAAGTGTACAGCTACCATATGTGTAAATATATGTGCGTGTATGGTGAGATTTAATATCAGGACTACTAAAATCTGAGATTAAATAATAAGATTTAGGAATGTATCCTATTCCCAAAAACTTACCACCATATCAACTGTAAAGTTCAATGGTTTTACTGATGTTCAAATTGTGCAATAATACCACTATCCATTTCCAGAACATTTTAAAACTGAAACTCTTTGTCCATTAAATAATAACTCAAAATTTCCTTTTTCCTTCCCTCTCAGATCCTAGAAACCATTATGATTTCCGTCTTTATGAATTTGACGACTCTAGGTACCTCATATGAGTGGAAACATAAATTTTACCCTTTTATGACAAGCTTAGCATTGTGTATTCAAAATTCATCAATATTATAGCATGTCAAATTTCTTTACTTTTTAAGGCTGAATATTATTGCAATGTAATATATGACATATTCTGTTTATCAATTTGCTCTGGTTTGCATAAGTGTTCCCCACAGCCTGATGTGTGAAAGGCTTGGTTTTAGCCCCTGATGCAATTTTATGGTGCTAGTACCATTAAGAGGTGTGGCCTAGTGGGTAGTATGGTGGCATGCCCTTGAGGGGGATAGTTATATCCTGGCCCTTTGTCTTTCACTTTGCTTTCTGGCCACCATGAGATGAGCAACTTCCTCTGCCATGCACTCCCTCCATGAAGTACTGGCTCCCTACAAACCCAAAAGTAATGGGGCCAACTGATCATGGATTGAAACTTCCAAAACTATGAACTGAAATAAACTTTTTCCCTTCTTACATGGATTTGTCTGAGGTGTTTGTTACAGTAATAAGAAGGTAACCCACTATTCATTCATCAATGGATACATGTATTATTTCCACCATTTGACTACTGTGAATAATGTTGAATCCATGTTTTTAATTATTCTGTGTATAATATACCTAGCAGTGGAATTATCATATCACATGACAATTCAATTATTTTTAAGTTTTGAAGAATTTCCAAACTATTTTACATATCAGCTGCACCATACTGCATTCCCACCAGTATTGGACAAGGGTTCTGATTTCTCAACATTTTTGTTAACATTTGTTACTCTGTGTGTGTGTGTGTGTGTGTGTGTGCATGTGCATGCATTTGTGTTTGATAACAGCTATCCAATGGACATGAACTAGAATTTCATTGTGATTTTGATTAACATTTCCCCAATGATTAGTGATATTGACCACCATTTTATATGCTTATTGGTCATTTGTGTGCTTTTGCAGAAATGAAAGTCATTTACACATTTTTTGTTATTTATTATTTGTGGTGGTTGAGTTGTAGTTCTTTATATATTCTGCATATTAACTATTATCAGATATATGATTTGCAAATATTTCATCCTATTCTGCAGGCTGTCTTTTCACTATGTTGATAATATCTTTGATGTCTAAAATTGTAAATTTTTATATAGACTGACATTTGTTTTTGCTTTTGATGCCTGGATGTCATATTCAATAAAACATTTCCCAATCCAATTTCATGAAGATTTTCCCCTATAAGCATAAAAGTTTTATCATTTGTAAAAACTATTCTTCTAATAGTTTTAAAGTTTCAGCTTTTTTATTTAAATCTGTGCTCCATTTTGAGTTAACTTTTGTACATGGTATAAAGTAAGGGTCCAATCTGATTCTTTTATATGCGGATATCTAGTTTTCCCGATACTATTTGTTGAAAAAAACCATTCTTTTCATATCAAATGGTTTTGATACCAATTTAGAAATCATGTGCAATATATGTATTTATTTCTGAGCTCACTATTCTATGTCATTGGTTTATATGTCTGTTTTTATGCTAATACCACACTATTTTAATTATTGTAGCATTGTAGTACCTTTGGAAATTAGGAAATGTGATATCTTCCATTTTGTTTTTCAAAACTATTTTGACTGTTTGGGGATCCTTCAATAACTTTTGGATTTTAGGATGGAGTTTCTATTTCTGAAAACCACTGATGGACTTTTGATAGGGACTGTATTATTACTGTGGACTGGTTTAGTAATACTAACATCTTAAAAAATCAACTCTTACAATCCATGAACACAGGATATATTTCCACTTATTTTTCTATTCTTTCAAAAATATTTTGTTTTCAGTGTATGAGTTTTTTGCCTCAATTAACTTCATTTCTAAGTATTTTATTCTTTTGCATGATACAGCACATGGAATTATTATTTTCCTTTTCAGTTTGTTCATTCTTAGTGCATAGAAATGCAACTGACTTCTTGTGTTGATTTTTTTATCCTGTAACTTTTCTGTTTTATTAGTTATGACATGTTTTTGGTAGAATCTTTAGAGTTCCTTAAATATAAAGGATATTGTCAAATATGAACAGATATAATTTATTTTTTTCCTGCCAAATTTAGACCATTTCTTCCTTCCATTTTTTTATTTTTCTGTTTTTAACTAATTCCTCTTCTATTGCTATGTTTAATAGAAGTAGCAAGAGTTAGCATCCTCATACTGTCCCTAATATTTGGCAAATGCTCTCAGTTATTCATTATTCAGTATTATATTCACTGTGAGTTTTTTATACATGACTTTTGTATGTTGAGCTAATTTCCTTCTATTTCTAGTTTGTAGAGTGTTTTATTCTGAGAAGATGCTGAATCATGACCCATGTTTTATCTGCATCAACTGAGATGATTATGCCATTTTTATACATTTATTGATTTTCAAATATTGGATAATCTTTGTATTCCAGGAATATATACCATTTTGTCATGTTGTATAATCTTTTTAATGTGCTGTTGATTAATTTGCTAGTATTTGTAAGGAAAGAAGTGAATGAAGGAAATAAAGGAAAAAGAGAGTGGTTCACAGTAACACAAGTTTATTGGGGAGACTCCTGCAGAGGGGAGGCCCAGTGGAGGCTGGGACCCCCCCCTTTTCCCTTACAGCCTGAGGTAGATACAGGAAGAATCTCAGGGAGGAGGGGATTAGGCCAGTGCTAGTGAGTTGCCAGGGAAGATATCTTTCTTGTGGTGATGGGAGTGTTTAGTGTTCCTTTGCATGATAGTAGTGTCCAGGGTTTAGGGACAGGATATGAAGTGACTCATTCTAACATGGAGGAAATGTTTTAAAATGGCATTGCCTAAGTCAGGTTCTACAGTATTTTCTTAGTCCATTAAGTCCCAAGTTTTTTTGTAAACATTTCAACAAAATTGACATGGATGCATAAAATAGATCAGAAACCATAAACTAGAGCTTATATATCCTTTTTGTTGTTGTGGATGGACAATCTTTATTTATTTAACTATATGTGGTGCTAAGGATTGAACCCAGCGCCTCACATGTGATAGGCAAGTGCTCTGCCATGAAGCTACAACCCCAGCCTAGAGTTTATATAGCCTTTATGTAGATATTTTCATATGTATGTGTGAAATACATATATATTTTTCAAATCACTTAATCATTTACCTATTATTTTATTAGAAGAATATACTTCTAAAAATATAATAACATTATGTGTTCAAAGTTAGCATAAGTGGTATGTCTGTTGATCAATTTAAGTTTTCATAGATGTTCTAAGTAAAAATCAGGAAATGCAGGTGTTCAGCACCAAATGTTCAGGCATGGATGTTTGAAAAGGTGTCAGGCTTAAAAGCAGCTGAGCAAAACCTTTTTATTGGGATTGTGGCTCTCAGGCCAGATTCACCCACCTTCCAGAGTGAAGGCAGCCAGGGGAAGTGGCACAAGGCCTGGGCTGGGCAGCAACTTTATAGTCTGGGGTGGGCAGGGAAACTTTGGGGGCTGTGTTCTTTGGGGATTGGCTGTTGACTCCATCAATCATCTGGTGAGATGCCATTGGGGCTTGTCTGCTAGTGTTTGATTGGTTGTTCTTTTGCTTGCTGGCTGCCTGATCCCCTGCCCCTACCCAGCTGCCTGAGATCATCCAACATTCTGCGTCTGGGATGAAAGGACAAAACGGGTTAAGATTTTGTACTCTTTTAACATCTTTGTCTGATCAGAGTATCAGAGATTAAAAGTGTTCCTTCCTCTTCAATTATTGGAATAATTTGAGAACTGGTGCTAATTCATCTTTAAATATTTGATATAGTTCACCACTGAAGCCATTTTGTTTTGGACTTTTCATTTGGGAAGATTTAGGTATCGATTCAATCTCCATGATAGTTATGGATCTGTTCAATTTATCTATTTTTATGTTTTAGTCTTGGTAAGTTGCATTTTTCTAAAAATTTGTCCATTTATATAAGTTATCCGTTATTTCATAGTAGTCTCTTATAATAATTTTACTTTTTTATAAAATTGGTAGTAATGTCCTCTTTTATTTCATATTTTAATCATTAACATCTTCTCAAGCTAGAGATTTGTGCATTCATATTATGTTTTCAAAGACCTAAATCTTGACTACAGTTAATTTCTATATTTCTTTTCTGTTCTTCAGTCTATTTACTTCTACATAAGTCTTATTTAGTTCATCCTGTTGTCTTTGGGTATATTTTGTTCCTTTTCTATAGTAGCTTAAAGTATATATTAAAATTGTTGATTCAAGATTGTGATTGTTCATTCCAGGCATCAAGTTGCCTGGGCTAAAGAATGCCCACATACTTGGCAAAACATTATTTCTTGGTATGCTTGTAAGGAAATCTCCAAAAGAGATGAGTATTTGAATTTGTAGAATGAGTAAAAAAGATTGCTTTCCCAATGGTGGGCATCATCCAATCCACTGAGTATTCAAGTAAAACAAAAAGGTAGAAGCATGCATTCACTCTCTCTTCTTGATCTGGGACATTCATCTTTTCCTGCCCTTGAACATTGGCACTACTGGTTATTTAAGCCTTTTGGATTTTTAAGCCTTGTACTCCAAGATCACTTTGTTCTCAAGCTTTCAATTCAAACTAAATTACACCACTGGCTTTACTGGTTCTCCAGCTTGCAGACAGCAAATGATGGGGTTTCTCTGTCTCCATTATCACATGAACCAATTCCCATAAAATTTATCTCTTATTGTTTCTGTTTCTATGGAGATCCTGATTAACATAGATTTTAGAACTAAGAGTGGTACTGGAATAATAGATTTTTTTTCAAAAGAGAGAGGGACAGTGAGAGAGAGAGAGAGAGAGAAACAACTTTATTTTTTCATTTGCCTTTCGTTGCTCTGAGACTGCGTTGTGTACTCGCGCTTGCTAAGCAATTGCCATAACCGCTGAGCAACAGCTCCAGCCCCAGAATAATAGAATTTTAAGGATAATATTTCTAAATTGATTCTGGGGTTTCTGGAATTGGCTGTCTAATCTGATTACATTTGAAGACTCTAATGACTGTATTTTCAGTAGTAAGGGGAGCACCAATAATCCATGGCATGAACTGTTAAAAGATAAATGCAAAATATCTGCACTGGATACTCCTAATCAACCACTTATAAGAATTAAGAAGCTAAGTGATTCTAACTTATAAAAAGCAACGAGCTAAGTGATTCCAAATATACTTCTGAACATTTTGTAAAACAATGACTTTAATGTTAGTGCTACTAATGTCACTGGGAAAAGTAATAAAATATTGTAATATTTTACAATATAAAATATTGTAATAAAATATTGACCCCTAAATTGGAATTTCAAACTCAATGATCATATAAATGACATGTGAGCTTATGAGTATACCCTGAGGAAGAACTATAACATCTACAGCACAGGGTTGAAATTGCTGAAAATCAAATGCAGGATGTCATTCTGTAATTGGCTGAAAAACAATCCTAGTTGAGCTCCCAGGCTTGCTGGGTGTTTAGTGCTAAAATTAGAACATAGATTGGGGAAGAAAAGGAGTGTGTAAATTGGGAAAGAGGTATGTGTGATGAAGCTAGGGGCATTGAACCCATAAATTCTGTTGAGGTTTTCTTTGCAGTAGAAGTTGTTTTACATTCAATGGAAGTGGCCCTCCAAATATCAGAAGTGTCCTTCCAGTCCACATTGGCATCAATGTTTCCATCTCAGTCTGAGGGGGTTAAGTCTATCCTGCATGATGAGATAACAACAGTTGTCATGCAAGACAATTCTGATTTTCCTCAGTACCCCACTGTGCGCTTTGCTTTTATACCTAGAATTAAACACAAGTTTCAGCAGGTCCCTAAATATGGCATATTAGGAATTATACAATGTATGTCACATTAGGAATTATATTCCACTCAAAACTAACTACTTGAACCAAGCATGGTGTTGCACATCTGTAATCACAACTGCTCTGGAGGCTGAGGCAGGAGGATCACAATTTCAAAGCCAGCTACAGCAATTTAGTGAAGCCCTAAGCGACTTAGCAAGACCCTATCTCAAAAATTAAAAAGAGCTGAGGATGTGCCTCAGGGGTTAAGTGCCCCTGGATTCAATCCTCAGTGTGTGTGTGTGTGTGTGTGTGTGTGTACACAAACTACTTGAGCTTCCTAATTTATGTAGAGTGAAATTCTTGGAATATGTATGAGTATGTATATTAAAGGTGTGGAATAATGGTGGAAAGTAAATAAGGTTGGATCAGACTGAATTTGTTGATATGGGTCCACTAGCACATTCTGCATTTATGTTGCTTCATGGGGAGCTTGCCAGTCTTTTTGGTGGAATGGATAAAGCAGGAATGAAAAGGTAGCCTATCATTAGTGAAATTCTGGGCATGTCTTGATTTAATGCATAGGAAGAAATTCAAAGGCTTAGAGAGACTGAAATGTTACAGTGGATTTGCCATTCAATATCTACTCAGTCATGCTGAGAGGGTTCAGAAGACATATTGTTCACCAACATCGTAAGGAATAAATTTGAGAGGGGAGTCCTAGCATCCTTGAAGAGCTCTGTATTATATTACTCTTCTTTGTAGACCAGACCTCACAGTAAGAGCCACAGTCACTGAATTGAGAAACATAAATGCAACAGGAGCAATGGTGTTTTAGTCAGCCTTTCCATTGCTGTGATTAAAAGACCTGACAAGAACAATTTTAATGGAGGAAAAGTTTATTTATGGGCTCACAGTTTTGGAGGTCTTAGTCCATAGATGACCAGCTCCATTCTTGGGGTTCGCAGTAAGGCTGGACATCATGGCAGAAGAGTGTGGTGGAGGGAAGAAGCTGAAGGCATCACATCAGAAGCAGAGAAAGAGACTCTACTTGCCAGATAAAAGATATATACCTAAAAGGCATGCCACCAAAGACCCACCTCCTCCAGCCACACCCTACCAGCCTAGAGTTGCCAGTTAGGGATTAACTCACTGATTGGGTTAAGGCTCTCATAGCCCAATCATTTCATCTCAGACTTCCTACATTGTCTCACATGAACATTTGGGGGACACCCTTCGTCCAAACCATAACATTCTGCCCCTGGCCCCCAAAATCTCATGACAATCCAACAGTGCAAAATATATTTAGTCCATTTCCAAGAGCCCCATAGTCTCAACAGTTCCAAGAGTGCCCTCTGAGACTCAAGGCAAACTTGCATTGTGAACTCCTGTAAAAATCAAATCAAGTTACATATATCCAATGTATAATAGCACATAGTAAATATTTCCATTCAGAAAAATAGGAGCAAAGAAAGAAGGGATGGGACTAAAGCAAGACTTAAATCCAGCTGGGCAAAAAAGTCCTGTAGTTCCACGACCAGCATCTGGAGCACATGGCATTGTGATGTTCTGTCTAAAGGGCTTGTGAAGCTCCACCCCTATGGCTTTGTTGGTTGCAGTTCACTTTGCCTGTTTCTTCACTTGTTTATGTTCAATTCCTGCAGCAGAGGTTCTGTAGTACTGATATTTCTTAATCTTGAGGTTCACCACTGTAGCTTTAGCTTCCTCCTCACATCTTCACACATTGCCCTCTCAGGGGCCGCCCACAAGGACTCTGACAATGCTGCACTTTGCCTGGCCTCCCAGGCCTTCCTTTGAAGTCTCAGTGGAAGCCTCTATGACCCCCTAACTCCAGTATCCTGCAGTCCTGCAGGACCAGCATCATATGGTTGCTGCCAAGATCTGTGGCTATCTCTAACAGTAGTCATGCCTCAAGGGGCCATGGCTGCAACAGCCTCTGTGTGTCTGGGTGGCTGAGCATGTTGAAAAACCTTCCGAGGCCCCCATGTGCAAGCAGGGTGTTGCACTGGTCTCTTCTCAAAGGAATTTTACTCCCTTGAGCCTGGATGGGTATGGTCTTGTCAATTCCTGAGATGTGCTCAAGCCATCTTTTTCATTGTCTTTGTGCAAAGACAATAACAAGTCTTCAGATTTCCTTTAGTGGCAGTAATGTCTTTAACAACTCCAACTTCCTTAGGCCCAGTTTTACTCCCACCTTTCAAGTCCAAATTTTTCAAATCTTTCTGCTCTACTTTCTGCCTCTGATTATTGCAATAAACTTGGCTAAAAACCTCCAGCAATACCCATGCCACTGCCTGAATGCTATGCTGCCTAGACATTTCTTTTCCCAGGTTAAGAAGTCCATTGATTTTAAAGTCAGGCTCACATAAAATCTCAGAACATGGGAAAAATGCAGACAACTTCTTAGCCAGAACATAACATGAGTGGCCTGTAGTCTAATTTCCAATAGAATCCTCCTTCTTTTCTGAAACCTCTTGAGCCCTGTTCTTTACTTTGCATAGTCCTATCAGCGTTCTGGTCTTCTGAACTTCCATCAGAATTGCCCATTAAGCTCCACTTACAACAATCTAAAGCTTTTCCAGCTTGCTGTGATAAACATCTCAAAATTCCTCCCACAACTTCCCAAAATTTCAAAAAGCTTCTAAACCACATGGTCAGGTGAGTTATAGCAATGATTCCACTTCTCAGTACCAATTTCTGTTTTAGTTAGCTTTTTACTGCTGGGACTAAAAGACCTACCAAGAACAATTTTAACAGAGGAATAGTTTATTTAGGGGCTTACAGTTTTGGAGGTCTTAGTCCATAGATGGCCAGCTCCACTCCTTGGGGCTCAAGGTGAGGTTGAACATCATGGCAGAAGAGTATGGTAAAGGAAAGCAGCTCAAGGTATCATATCAGAAGCAGAGAAAGAGACTCCACTTGCCAGATACAAAATATGTGCCCAAAAGGCATGCTTCCAATAACCCACCTCCTCTAACTACACCCTACCAGCCTATAGTTAACCAGTTAATGCCTGTTTGGGTATTAACTCACTGATTGGATTCATCATCTCATAGCACAATCATTTTACCTGAACCTTCCTGCACTGTTTCACATGAGCTTTGGGGGGACACCTTTCATCCAAACCAAAACAAATACGATCCTATGGTGGCAGGAGCCATGTGGTGGCACTCAATCACCAAAGACATGGTGGGCATGGCTACTCTACTACACAATAGGGTCAAAGCAGTAATCAAGGTTTTGATCCACACAAACCTGTGACATTGGCTAACCATGGTATATCCAGAAGTGAAACAGCATCCTTACTAAATTCTTACAGAGGTCTAAAATGAATCATAAAGAGTCACAGCATGCCCCTCAATCAGTTCCAAGACTTGATCCAAATTACAAACCCAGAACACTTTAAAAGAATGGAAGACTAGTTTCCTTTGAGAAAGGACTCTAGTACACTACCAAAATTGCATAATATTTCTTCTAGTTTCCTCAGAGGGAAAAGTAACTGTGCACTGGGGCAAAGGAAATAATTATCTCTCTCAGGGATTACTCAACACTGGCTCTGAACTGACACTGAGTTAAGGAGATTCAAAATACCACTGAGGCCCTACAATCAGAGTAAGGACTTATAGAAGTCAGGTGATCAATGGAGTTTTTGCTCAGATACACATCATTGTGGGTCCAGTGGATTCTCAGAACCATCTGTGGTTATTCAGTTCCAGAATGCATAATTGAAGTAGACACACTTATCAGCAGACAGAAACCCTACATTGGCTTCCTGACATGTGCAGTGAGAGCTATTATGGTAGGAAAGGCTTAATAGAAGCCATTAGAACTTCTTCCGCCTAGGAAAATAATAAATTGAATGCAATATTTTCCCTAGAAGGATTCCAGATATTAGCATCTCCATTAAGAATTTGAAAGAGGCACAGGTGGCGATTTCTACCACATTCCTATTCAACTCTCCTATTTGGCTGTGTGGGAGAAAAATGGATCCTGAAGAATAATAGTGAATTATTATAAGCTTAACCAAGTGGTGACTCCAGTTTCAGCTTCTGTACCAGATGTGATTTCATTGCTTGAACAATTTAACACATCTCTTAGTACCTGGCATGCAGCTATTGATCTGGCAAGTGCCTTTTTCTCTATCACTGTCCACAAAGCCTACCAAAGGCAGTTTGCTTTCAGCCTTGCCAACAGTAACTTCACTGTCCTATCTCAGGGTTATATTGGCTATTAAGTCCTATATCAGAACTTAATGCAAAAGGGTCTTTATCATCTTTCTCTTCCACAAGATATCACACTGATCCATTACATTTATGATATGTTGATTGCATCTAATGAGTGAAAAGTAGCAACTGCTTTATTGATAGGATATTTGCCTTTCAGAGGGTGGGAAATATGAAATTCATGGGCCTTCTACCTCAGTGAAATTTCTAGGGGTTCAACGTGTGAAGCATATTGGGATATCCCTTCTGAGGTGGAGGATGCATTGTTGTATCGGGCCCTTTCTACAACTAAAATCCAAATAGGCTACAGTTAGAGGCTGTACATTCTTATTTGGATGGGTAACTCTGGTCTATTTATCAGTTGACCTGAAAAGGTGCTAGTTTTGAGTGGGACCCAGAATAGGAGAATGCTCTATAACAGATTCGGGCTGCTTTGCCATTTGGGCCATAAGACACAGCTTATCTAACGATGCTTGAAGTATCCGTGGAAGATAGAGATGCTATTTGGAGCCTTTGGCAGGCCCTAAATGTGAACTGCAACATAGGCCTTCAGGATTTTGGAGTAAGGCCCTGCAATCTTTGGAAGATGACTACTCTCCTTTTGAGAAAGAGTTTTTTGCCTATTTCTAGACCTTGGTAAAAACTAAACACTTGGCCATGGGCCACCAAGTAACCATATGACCTGAGCTGCCCACCCTGATCTGAGTTATATCTGACTTACCAAATTATGCTCCATCATCAAATAGAAATGTTCAGGTATAATATGGGAAGGCACGAGTAAGCTGCATGAAAAAGTGGCTCAAATACAAATGATCCCCACACCTGTTAGATTGACTTCTCTTTTCATCTTTTCTGATTCTCCAGCTTGTAGATATCAGATTGCTGTACTTATCATCCTCGACAACCATGCAGTCCAATTTCTAAAATAAATCGCCCCATATATGATATGGGCCTAGTGGTTCTGTTTCTCTGGAAAGCTCTAATATAAAGATC
>PVKS010049506.1:0-11955 GCA_004027875.1 Aplodontia rufa
TGTGAAAAGGACACAGGAGTCAAACAGAAGGAGTTCCTAATTTCTAAAGACCACAATACATTGATACACTTAAAATACATGCAAATCCACAAATTCCAAATTATACTAAAGAAAATAGTAAGCCTAACACAGTGGCACATGCCTATAATCTCAGTTACTCAGTAGGCTTAGTAGAAAATTTGAAGCTAGTCTGGGACATTTAGTGAGACTTTGTCTCAAAATAAAAAAATAAAACAACTGGGATACAGGGATGTAGTTCAGGAATAGAGTACCCCAACATGGTTCAATCCCCCATACAGCTGAAATAAAGAAAGAATTTGGGGTGAAGGAGGGAGAAAGAAAGGAAGGAAGGAAAAGGGGATGAGAGAGAACAAGGGAAAGAAAGAAAATAAGGGAGGAACAAACAAACCAACTCATCACTCCAAAAACATAAATAAAAAGAAGTTTTAACTTATTTTTTAAAGAGAGATAGGGAGAGAGTGAAGGAGAAAGAGAAAGAGAATCAACTTTATTTAATTTTTCATCTGGCATTTGTTTCTCAGACACTTAGTTTTATGTATGTGGTGCTGGAGTTTGAACCTTGGTCCTTGCTCATGCCAGACAAGTGCTCCAACCACTGAGCCACCACTCTTGCCCTATCCTAACTCTCTTTTGTGAAATATATGTCAGAAAAAAAAAAAGCAGTTGATGAAGGCTGGGCGTGGTGGTGCACACCCACAGATCACTAATCCCAGAGACTCCAGAGGCTAAGTCAGGAGATTTACAAATTCAAGGCCAGCCTTACCAACTAAGTGAGACCCTAGGCAATTTAGCAACATTCTGTTTCAAAATAAAAAAATAAAAAGTGCTGGGGATGCAGCCCAGTGGTTAAGCACCCCTGGCTTCATTCCCTGGTATTAAAAACAGCTGATGATGGAAACGTTTTCTTTATAAAATAATTATAGCTAATAATGCAGAAACAGGACTGGAGTGGTGGCTTAGCAGTTGGAGCACTTGCTTGGCATGAGCAAGGACCCAGATTCAAACCCCAGGAATGCATACACAACTAAGTGTCAGAGAAACAATGGCCAGATTAAAATCTAAATAAGATTGATTTTCATTCCCCTTTCCCCCCTTCTCTATATATAATAAAATGCAGAAATATTTAAAGAATTAGACATGATTATTTTTCAGCCACTACTGAAACAATTGATTTAGGCCAATTTTCAATGCCTGCTAAAACAATTGCAGAAAGATGGGAAGGAAAAGTTACAACAAGAGGGACAAGGCTGAAAACATCTGAAATGACAAATCAATCCTAGCATCAGTTAAAATGCAATACAAATGAAATAAAAAAACACAGCATTGCCATAAACAATAACTAAAACTGAATCCAATCAAGCAACTAGTCTAAATGATAATGAACAGTAAATGTAAACATGAGGGGAGAAAGTTATCTACAGAAAGCACTCATTTAAATCCAGAATATGAGATAATCTGTAAGGCAAATAACTTAGATTCTCTAATTAATCAATGGTCTTGTTAAAAGAGGATCTATTAGAAGGCCTTATAAGAAAAGAAACTGGAGAGGAAAAATATCTAGTGGCAATAAATGGCCCTTGTGTGGATGCTGACCTAAAAAAGCTACTGTAAGAAGACATGTTTTGGGGATTGGGGATTTATCACAGTGGCAGAATGCTTGCAGAGCATGCCCAAGGCCCTTGGTCCTCGGCCCTGAAAAAAAAAGACAACTTTAAGACAATCATGGAAATCTGAATATAGACTATGATACAAAGAATTACTGTTAATTTTATTAAATATTACAATACTCGTGTGTTTACTTAACATACCTGAGTTAAGAACACATAGTGAGTTATCATGTCATTACCTGTGTAATTACATGATATATGGGGTGTGGGGGGAAAATGGATGAAGAGACTAGACAAAACAAAACTGGCAAAATGGTATCAATTGTTTAAGCTGGACAATAGATAAGTACATGTTTATTTTGCTATTTCCTACACTGAATATATTTGAAAACTTAAAAAATAAAAGAAAGAAGACAGGACTGCAGATATAGCTCAGTAGAGCACCTGCCTAGTGTATGCAAGACACCAGATTGAACCTGCAGCATTAAAGAAATGAAAAGAGAAGATAGAGGAAGAGAGGAAGGGAGGGACACAGAGGCCAATGAGAGTGGGCTCCTCCTGGTCAATGATGGTACTGTTTGAGCAGAGGAAACAATGGTTGCAATTTAATATATAAATTTCCCCATATTCAAAAAATAGAGAAAGTAACACCAATAATATCTCAAAAAACATAATACATTGATGCAAGCTTTAAACACGGGCTATAACAGGCTTGTTGGAGAAAATGAAATTTGAAATAATATTAGAGAATGAGTTAAATTTTCTTGGTGATATAATGGTAATTAATTATTTATAAAATGTTCCTAACGATAGGAGATAAATGCTGAGATATATAGGGATGAAGTGCCATGATGTATGCTGCCCAAACTGATCTATTAAGTGATATCTTCTTTTTAAGAAACAGGGACAGTGAGAGGGATGGAAAGAGAGAAGTGAAGTGATTTTTATTTAGTTTTTCATGTGACCCTCGTTGCTCCAACACTTTGTTGTGTATGTGATGCTGGAGTTTGAACCTGCGTACTCCCGCATGACAGGCAAGTGACACAACTGCACAGCTACCGCTCCAGCTCCCATTAAGTGATATCTTAATCAAAACATCAGGAAGAATTTTTATGGAAACTGACAAGCTGATTCTGAAATGTGTGTGCAGGGGCTGAGTGGTGACTCAGTGGTAGAGCACTTGATTGGTATGTGCTAGGACCCAGGTTCAAACCTCAGCACCATATACCCAATTAGTGTTGGAAAAACTAAAACCAGGTAAAAACATAAAATTGCTTCCCTCTCTCTCTTCCCTCCCCTCCCTCCCTCCCTCAAAAATAAATAAATAGATGTGTGTGGAAATTCAAAAGACCAAGAATAACCAAGACATTATTGAAATAAAGGACTTATATGACCATACATATGATATATTGTAAAGTTATATTAATTAAGACAATGGTATTCATACAAAAATAGACAAATCAAACTAAACAGAACCTAGAACCAAACTCATATATATAACTCAATAACTTGATTTAGGAAAAAATTAACACCACAAAAAGGAAATAATAATCTTTTTCAGTCATTTCAATACCCAAATGCACGTCTTTACCCATACCCATATAGATAACATACAAAAATCAGTTACTGATGGATTGTCAATATACATATGAGAGATTTAAAAATGACATAATATAGGAGAATATCTTCATGACCCTGGGAAATGCAAAGGTTTCTTAACCAGGACAAAGAAGCACCAACCATTAAGAAACAAAAATAATGAATTGAACATTAAATTTGAGATTTATCAAAACATCACTGATGCTGAAAATACAGGCCACTGAGATTTGCAGTACTTATATTCCACAAAATATTCACATTTTAATACAATACAAACCAATAAAAGAGTCCATAAAAGAAGTAATCAACACTCATATAGATACCTCATAAAATATATCCAAATGGCTAACCATATGGAAAGATGCACATTCATCAGCAGCAAAATGTAAAACAGAACCACAGTGAGATACCACTCATAGCCACTAGAATGGCACAGTTTTCATTAAAAAGACAATGACAACTCTTGGAAATATTCTAGAACAAGTTGAACTCAATTTCTGTTGGGGGGCTGGAGCAGTAGCTCAGCAGTTACGGTGCTTGCCTGGCATGCACAGAAAGCAAGTTTGATCCCCAGCACCACGTACACAGCAAGTACCAGAGCAACGAAAGCCATATGAGAAACTAAGTAAAATTGATTCTTTCTCTCACTGTCCCTCCGTCTTTTAAATTTTTTTTTCTGTTAGGAGGTTGGAACAGTGGCTCAGAGGTTATGGCACCTGCCTGGCATGCACGAGGACCTGGGTTCAAGCCCCAGAACCACATACACAGCTTGGTGTCGGAGCAACAAAAAACACATGAAAAACTAAGTAAGACTGATATTCTCTCTCTCTCTCTCTCTCTCTCTCTCTCTCTTTAAAAAATCTGTTAGGAGTGTTTCTGAAGTGCAATCACTTTAGAAAACTGGTTGACAGTATCTACTAAATTCAATCATATAAATAACCTGTTTCCGCAATACTTCGTTGAGATGTATACCAAACTGAATTGTGAGCATATATCACCAAAGACAAGTACCAGAATCTTCACAAGTATAATTTGCAAGCCACAAATGGAAACAAACCATAATATTCATCATAATGAAAGGGTTAACACCAAATAACAAGGATGAATTTTAAAAAGAACAATTTTTTTTTCATTTTTGTGGTACTGAGGATTGAATCCAGGACCCTGAACATTCTAGGCAAGTACCACAGCACTGAGTCACATCCACAGTTCTCCTTTTCTTAAAAACTGTATTTTGAGACATTGCCTCAGTACATTGCTGAGGCTGGCCTTAAACTTGTGATCCTCCTGCCTCAGCCTCCCAAGTACCTGGCTTTATAGGTGTGCAGCACTATGCCTGGCTCAACAAGAAAATCTTAAGGCAAAGAATTTATACAGTACAAACCTGTTTATAAAGTTCAAAGGTAAGCCAAATTATTATTGGGTGATAGAAGCTGGGATTGGGATTAATTTAGTGTTAAATTATGACAGGTCATAGATATATTAAAGTTTTGTCAGGTGCTGATCATGTTCTATTTCTTGATAGCAATGCTAATTACACAGGTGTGTTCACTTCATGAGAATGCTTTGAGCTATATACTTAGCATACACGCACATTTCTGCATGTATTCATGTTTACTTAAAATTAATGTGAGCAAGTCTCAAACGGTTCAACCAAAATTGATTTTTAAAAATGGATGGATGGAAAAAGTGAACACAAATGAGCTAATATGCCAAAGGTTAACAATCATTAAATCTACATTCAGAATATAAAAGTATTCATTGTACTCTACTTTCTACTTCTGTTAGTTTTTCTTGAAAATATTTAGGTAAAAAGACTAATCATGCTTCTTAGCTCTTAATATTTATGGCTAGGGAATTATTCAAGAACCTGATATAATCTGAGTTGGGAAAAGAAACTAATAAAAAATCAAACTTCTATACCAAGATTATGTTTCATAAAATAATAAAATATTCTGTATTTTTTCTATTTCTCAATAAACAGAGAGACAGGCACAAAGGAAGAATCAAATCAGAACAGTCTTGACACACTTAAAAAACTGCATCACAGTTTAGCAAGTTACAATGGATCTCTAAATCCTGGTTTTTACCTTCAGTAAAAAGACACTGGCATTAACCTCAGAAGGTGGTTGTGAATTATATTAGAGGAGAAACTATATTTCAATTTACCATACTAACTATAAGCAAAATATTATGAACACATAGTGTTCAGAGCTGTGAAAGAGGTAAGCAGATATGCTGTGGGATCACATACACTGTACCAGCAACAAACAATGAGATAGAAGTGGAGACAGAGATGAGATTCCCTAAATGGTCTGGTAACTGACACTTCACCTAAATGGTAGCAAGAAGCCAGTGAGAAGGAATGGAACATGGGGAATCTATGTGAATAGATCAGGTTATTTGAGTACATAGTGTCAAATTCATGCTATGCAGAAAAGTGACCACTGGAGGATAAGGGGGTTTAAAGAGGGCATGTAGGAAGCTGTGTGAACAACAAATGCAGAGACCATGACATGAAATATATCCCATTTTTCCACTAATGTCTGCATATTTTGTACCCTTACTTCCTTTGGCTCTCTACTCAAATGTCACCTTAGCAGTGAGGCCTTTCTCACTATTCTATGTAATAGAGTACAGCCCTTCTCAATCACAATCTATTTTATATTTATTGTATGTTCATTTATTGTCTGTCTCCTAACTATAGTTAAAGGACTCTGATCTTGTTTTCCACTGTACTAAAAACACTGTTTGGCACATAAAACTTATTCAATATTGCTAAATGAATTGAATGAATGAGTAGACTGATTGATGCATAGTGGGTTGAAATCACTGTAATGATACATAAATGCTATGTAATAATTCTTTGAACAGAAGATAAAGAAATACCAACAATATCTTTGGGGAAAGTTCTAAGTGTTCTGGTGTCATGAAATCTCTGTTTATTTTGAAATTATAGCTAGCCTAGAAAAGAGATTCACTCCTTATTTTGGTAAGCATAATACACTAGCTGCAGGAGAAGGAGATAATGGAGAACTGTGGTTAAAGTTCTCTTTAGAGCCTGAAAAACCCTAATCCTGAGCATAAACTCAATAATCACTTGGATAAAGAAAAGAAGTAATGCTGGGCATAGGCCCAGAACCCCAGAAACTCCAGAGGCTGAGGGAGAAGCATGTTACCTTTAAGGCTGGCTTTAGCAATTTAGCAAGACCCCAAACAACTTAGTGTGATCCTGTCTCCAGAATTCAAAAAATTAAAATTAAAATTAAAAAGGACAGGCGGTGTTAATCAGTGGTAAAACAGCCCTGGGCTCAGTCCCCAGTACCAAAAAAAGGGCGGTGGGAGAAATTGTGAATATAAGCTAATGTTCTCACAAGATATACTTCACATAAAATATTGAGGAGAACAATAAATCCACACTGGAACATATGAAAAAACCCCACAACTTCCACATTACAACAAAGATATAGTACTTAAAAAGCACTTAAGAAAAACCTTTGTGTTAAAACTCAACTGGCTTGCTGTTCAATATTACCAGTGCCCAGAAATGGATTTGTATAACAATCTTCCAGTTGTATGAGGTAACATATTTGCAACCATTGTCATTGTCGCCAACTATTTCTCCTCCAAGAGAAGCTTTATAAAGGATGGAAAGCTTCCACCTTGTGAAGCTCACAACATATTATAGGAAATATCCACTGTTTGTCCCCATAAAAATTAAAAGATTCGCTTCTACGCCAACTTTAAAAAAATGCAATGAGTAGGAGGCTGAAACCAGTGCAATGAAACAATGTGTAATGTTGTTTAGAGTAAAAAGTAATAATAAAAGGACACAGTTGGAACACATCCTTTTGTATCTTATGCTTCCAAGATTTGTGCTTCTTTGCTTATTTTTAAAAAGGACCCAAAATAGTGTTGACCTTCAAGTCACACCTGCTTTTGGAAACAATATACAATTCACTAGCCTCTGCAGGAGGGGGCAGGAAAGACTAAAAGCCTCTAGAGGATGTAAAATGTTAGAGCTGGAAGAGAGAAGGAAGAAAGAGCTGGGGGAGGGGATTGTAAAAATTCCTAGGCTAAAAGGGTGAGGGGTGAAAGGCGGGTGGGTGATTGGAAAGAGTGCGGTGGAAGAGGGAACGGCTCGGGCTCAGAAAGATCGGAGGCTATCCGGAATATAGAAGAGAGCTGAAGTTTGATCGGAGGTCAGGAGGATAAAAGGATCGTAGGAGTCAGGGCTGGGGAGTGGCTGCGCGCCTCACACCTCAGGAGGAGACCGGGAGGCTCCTCTCAATCACGGTCAAGAAGCATCCTTCGAACAGCGCACACTGGGGCTGGATTGTCATTCTTCCTCCCCAGGTTAAGGCAAGAAGGAAAGCTTTCGTGGAGTGTACGGGGATATATCGATGACAATTAACTACTCCCCTGCTTTACACTCACCTTGACGAAGAAAGCGGCGACGACGGCGTGACCGGAAATGATAGCCTCTTGTTCGGCGGAAGCTTTAACATCTGCAGTGGGCACCGGCTCTTTCACTGCAGGCAACTTCCTGTGCCTCTCTAGCGAGCTCTGTGATGCTTTATCTCATTGGCTCCCTCATCACCTCGGAACCTGGCTAGTGATGGAAACGGGCTGGGAGAGGGAATTTGTGAGTAATTTTACAAATCCCATCCCTAATCATCCCAGCAACTACAATAACTGACAAACCTGTTATGTGCAATTTGTCACCTCGTCTAGATTCCCCTTAGAAACAGCTCCCACCGCCCAGTCCATTAATTGACTTCCTAATTTTTTCTGTCTTGGATGTCTACATTTAATTTTTTTTCATTTATATTACTGGTATACTTTACTTTCAAGCTTTTAGATCTATTAAACTGAATTGTTTTTGTCTTGAAATTCTTTCCAGAGACCTAGATATCACGTTCAAATTTCCAAATAAATAAAGGAAAAGTTATTTAGAAAGCATTCCTGTTTCATAATACACCCCAAGAACAGAAAGAAAATAACAACTGAAAAATACTTCCATAATAAGAATAATCCTTACTTTTATTAAAGAACCTAAGAACAAACTCAGTATTGAATTAATTACTACCACTATATCCAGAGAGCTCTTTTGGTCCCAAAATCAATGCTACGATTCTCTTCCCTTTTGCTTATTTTCACTCAGTCCACAAGCACATATTAAACACCTACCATGTCACAACCAAAAGCACTTAACTAGGCAGCCTAGGAGACTAACGGTGACATTTAAAAACATAAAAGCCTAACATAAAACAATTGTTCATCAATGTTTGTTGAATGAATAGACGACTGAAATGTACTCAGGATAGTGATAAGGACCACCATAGGGTACTTACTTTTGATGGTATTTTGGGGGGATACTGGGGTTTGAACCCAGGGGCATGTCACCACATCTCCAGCCTTTTTTTCTTTTTTGAGACAGAGTGTTGCTAACTTGATTAGGCCTTATGAAGTTGCTGAGGCTGTCTTTGAACTTGTTTTCCTCCTGCCTCAGTCTCCCAAGTCCCTGGGATTATAGGCATGCTCCACTGGCCCTGGCTACTGCTGGCATATTTATTAATCAACAATTTTTTCATTCCACCAACATAATTTGAATACCCACTCAATTCAAGGTTTTGTTCTTGATGCTGCCCATACAAAGAAAGGACACTGTACTACATTTTAAGGACCTTCAGGTGAGGGCACAAACATAAACACCTAGCAGCATTATAATGTAATAAGAATAATTAGTGCCCACTGCAGGAGCACACACCTGTAATACTCATGACTCCAGAAGCTGAGGCACAAGGATTCCAAGTTCAAGGCCATCTTGAGCAACTTAATGAGCCCTGTCTCAAGGAAAAAATAAAAGAGCTTGTGGTGTAGCTCAGTGGCATAGTACCTTGAGTTCAATCCCTAGTACTGCACATAATAATAATAATAATATTAAAGAGGAGACAAGGTAGGAACAATGCCTCTCTCATGGACTGATGAATCCTATGGACCTAAGGAGACCTAGAGCTTATGTCCTACAGGTTCCATAACAACTTGTTTAATATCAAATAAATGATTGAATGGATGGATAAAAGGGAAAATGACAGTGAACAGGAAGTGTAATGTGACAGGACCAGTGATGAGAGGTGACGCTGGAGATGTAAAAGACCAGAAACAGAGGGACCATATATGTAATGTCTGTCCTCATAGGAGTTACACTCTTGTGTAAGATACCAAAATTTTTAAGAGAAAACATGTCAAAGGCTATGATGAGAGGCTGAAGTGGTGGCTCAGCAGTTGCAGCAATTGCCTGCCATGTGCGAGGACCTGAGTGCAAGCCCCAGCACCATGTACACAACAAAGTGTCAGAGCACCGAAGGCCACATGAAAAACTAAAATAAAAAATTGATTCTCTCTTTCTATTTCTCTCTCTCACTGCCCCTCTCTCTTTAAAAAAAGGCTATGATAAAACAAAGCAGGTACGTAGGATAGCAATGTTTGTGACTGTAGGAGATGGGGTTGCCATTCTACTGGGGGGACTCTAGGAAAGGGTAATATATGAGCAACACTGGTAGACTTCACTCTCCTCTTTCAATCACCAAAATCGTTGTCCTATTTCCCCAAAAGCTTTAGTAGTCCAAGTTGCCTTCTTTTTCTCTTTCTTTCTGTCTCAGTGTCTCTCTCCCCCTCCCTGACTACTTCTCTCTCACTCTCTCTCCATTTCTCACCACTTAGAATCTCCAATCCTAAGTCTCATAAATTTATAATTTGAAAAATGCAATAATATCTCAAATCTTTCCATTTTAATCACTGGTAATTCTTGCTCCCCTTTCAAAGGTCAGCTCACATTTCATCTCTTCCATGAAAGCTTGCTGACTCTTCCTTCCATTCCTTAACTCAAATCAGACAACTGCTACTTTTCTCTGCTTCTGTCATTATACCTTATTCTTATCACATTTATTCATTTATTCAGCAAACATTGTTTATTCAACTACTGTGTGTGCTTGTGTGTGTGGGTGTGTGTCCATCACTATTCAGGGCAGTAAAGATAAATCCATGAAAAATGAATGAAAAAAATCCTTTCTTTTTGGAATTTACATTTTGCTGGTGATGACGAGCAAAAAACAAAATAACAATATATCTGAAACTTATAAAGCACTGGTTTTCAATTCTGGGTACCTGTTAGAATCCCCAGAGAACATTTGTCTCTCATTTTTCAATAAATGCCTGGTTCCCATCCCAACCAAAATTAACCTAAAGCTCTGGGGATGAGGTCAGACATACAAAAACACACTTTCAGAAGACATTTAAAAAAATACAACTATAGGGGCTGGAGCAGTGGCTCAGCAGCCTCAGTGCTTGCCTGGCAAGCACAAGGACCTGGGTTCAAACCCCAGCACCACATACACAACTAAATGTTGGAGCAACTAAGGCCGTGTGAAAAACTAAATAAAGTTGTTTCTTTCTTTTTCTCTCTCACTGTCCCTCTCTCTTTAAAAAAATAAAAATAATAAAAAATATATGTATTTAGAACTCCTGAAAGTGTTTCTGATGCACAGGGGAGATGAAAATTGCTCTCCTATAGGCCAAACTTCAGAGAAAATGAAATGATCAGAGAAGGATACTCTGAAAAGCTAAAAAGAATAAAGAACAAGTAAAATGATGAGCATATATATCAATCCAACAATAAATAGGATATATATAAAATCATAATGATCAGGGCTGAGTTGTGGGGTTAAAGGAAAAGGCAATTCAAATATTATGAAAACAAAAATATCATGTGTTTTTGTCAACTTTTTCACTCCTCTGAACAAAACACCTGATAAGAACAATTAGAGGAGGAAAAAATTATTTTGTGGCTCATGGTTTCAGAGGTCTCAGTTCATAGAAGGCTGGCTCCATTCCTCGGGACTCAAGGTGAGGCATACATCATGGTGGAAGAGTTGGTGGAAGAACTCAGCTTAGGACATTACCAGGAAACAGAGAGAGGGCCAGTGGGAGGAGCCTCCACTCACCAGATACAAAATATATATCCCAAAAGTATGCCCCCAATGACCCACCTCCTCCAGCCCCCTACCTGCCTTCAGTTATCACTCACTTAATCCTATCAGGGGATTAATGTGCAGATTGGTCTAAGGATCTCATAACCTAATCATTTCTCCTCTAAGTCTTCTTGCATTGTTTCACACATGAGCTTTTGGGGGACACTTCACATCTAAACCATAACATCATGTGACCTAGAAAGTAATGGAGATCAGAATTAAATTGCTTGGGAGTGGGTTTAATATATTTTTGAAACTCTGACTTTGTTAAGTTACATAATTGTAATACATCTTCAAGAATAAACACTAAAATATTAGTAGCAAAATGAGAGAAAATAAGGAAGCATGCATAAATTCAAACCATTGGAGTGAAAAAAAGGAAAAATAAAAAAATCAATCAGTTTAAAAAAAGAAGCACATAACCTATGCAAACAGAAAAACATAGATTGATGGATATTGTTTACCTCTGGGGTAGATGATAAGAGATGGGGAGGGGATCTCTAGCTTGAGGGAATTTACTAGTAATTATCCTGTTCTTGGATTGAGAGATGGTTCAGTTGTGTTCATTATGCAGTTATATTTACCATTTAAAATATATTACATGTATTATTTTATATGTATCATATATTAAAATAGATAAATTAATAATTACCAAAAATGAAATATAATAAAAATTCCACTCTTCAACATGGCTC
>PVKS010049508.1:0-11959 GCA_004027875.1 Aplodontia rufa
CTCTGAAAATTGCTGCTTTAGGAATCAAACTTTCAACAGTTTGGGGGGGACATTTAAGATCCAAACTATAACAATCCATTCTAAAATCTTCCTAGTCAGTAATCTTCAGATAAACAGAACTCAGAACATCTGGTAACCATCAGATAACATTAGAATGTGCGTCAAAGAGATGGACCACTGCAGGATTAATGATTACTCCAGCGCCCACCCATCTGTAGCTAAAGGTTCACTTCCTTAAGTTTTCACATAAAATTTTGGCTCACTGTTGTCAGCTAAAATGGTCTTCAGCATGGTAATCCAGACATTTTCTGATCAGCTAGTTCTTTGTAATAAAGTTCTTACTCTACCTTGCCATCATGGGGTGAATAAACCAAGCCTTTGTGTGGACCAAATTCATTCCAACAAAACTTTGGGGCCCCCACACCATTGAAATGTTGAAGGCACTGTTCATTCTATCACTTACAGTGTTGACCATGATTGCTTGTATTAAAGCTTCGTTTCAAGTTTGAATTTGGGGGAAGTTTTGGCTCCTCTTTACTGATAAAGAGATTTAAACAACTTGTTAGATTTCCTTTAAGCCATAGCTGCCACAATTCCAATCACAAGAACAATGTGCTTTGCCCTGCTTGCATTTTACTCTTACTACAAGCCATTTCAATCCTGTGGAATAAGATGGAAGGGTAGGAAAGAAGGAGAAAGTAAGAGTAGGAAATATTGTATGCAATTAAAAAATAGAGAAATAAATGTACATGCAAAAATAATTGGAGAATATTATGTGTCCTTTTTTTCAGTTGAGTACTATAGGATGTTATATAGGCCATAAATACCTATACAACACATACCACAGAATTTTAAGGCATGGGTGAAACTAAGAACTATAATTATCAGAGAAATTTTGAAATAGGTGGGGCATAAAGGAAACATGTCAGGAAGGGAGGAAGATGAGCAACAATAATCGTATGGTTGTTTGACATATGTGTGAAGGTCACTGAGGAGCTCTGGAGATGAGAAGTTCACACTGAGCATGTGTGCATTTGAAGAGATGAATAGATGATGATTATTGAAGAGAGCCCTGGATACTACAAGAAAAAAACCACAAAAATTTAAAGCTGAAAATAAAACCCACCCCATTTAAAAATAAGAAACAGGGACTCCAGAAGAGTTAATTGTCCTCCACTACTCCTAGGGTCTAGAATGTGAATTTCCTACCTCTCAGCTGTCTGCTATACCACACACAGCCTCTCAAGATTGCTCTTGGCAATAGAATGCTATTGTTTTATAAGCTAGAAAGTGTTTTAGAAAGCAGCAGAGAGAAGCTGTGATGAGATGGAACCACAGAAGAATCTCAATCAATATTTTAATTTTCAAGAAGAAATTCATAACGGAGGGAAATTTATTACTAAGAGGGGAAAGAATCTGCAGACAAAGAAGCACTCCCAGTGCCCTGTAGCATTATTGCTACAGTATCCATATTGCAAAAAGCAGGAGAACAATGCAGAGGTCCCTGTTGATCATGACTGTTGTTGTCCTGGGAGGCATTATGAATGCACCACTTAAGTTATCCCTTCTGCCCTTTGAGCTCTGGCTCAGCAGATTAGAACAAGGCTGACTCCATATCATCACAGCTTCATGTTCAAAAGTAAGACAAATTAGACATTAAAAATGCGACTTCCCTGCCAAGGAAACAATCAAAAGAATCAAGAGGTTTCCTATGGAAATGGAAAGAATCATGGACGATGATTCCTCGGACAGGGGACTCATATCCAGAGTGTACAAAATCCTCAAAAACCTCAACTACAAAAACACAAACAACCCAATCAATAAATGGGCCAAAGAGCTAAATAGAAACTTCTTGACAGAAGACATTGATCAAGCCAATGAATACATGAGAAAGTGCTCCAGATCACTAGTAATCAGAGAAATGCAAATGAAAACTACATTAAGATATCACCTCACGCCAGTCAGAATGGCAAAAATGAAGAAAATTAACAATAATAGATGCTGGAGGGGCTGTGGAGAGACAGGCACACTAACACACTGTTGGTGGAGCTGCAGACTGGTACAGCTCCTTTGGAAAGCAGTGTGGAGAATCCTCAAAAAATTAGGGATGAGACCACCATATGATCCGGCTATTCCATTCCTAAGTCTCTTTCCAGGGCACTTAGAACCAGCACATTATAGTGACACAGCAATATCTATGTTCATAGCAGCTCAATTTACAATAGCTAAATCATGGAAACAACCCAGATGTCCTTCACTGGATGAATGGATCCAAAAGCTGTGGTACATATATACCATGGAATTTTACACAGCAATTAGAAACAATGAATTTGCAGCCTTTGAAGGTAAATGGATGGCTATGGAAGAAATTATGCTGAGTGAAATCAGCTTAACCCAGAGAACCAAGGGTCAAATGTCTTCACTCATCTGTGGAGGCTGGAACTAGACCGTGGCCATTAAGAGAAGTAGTCTATTATCAGGTGTTAAATCCAGATAACATGTAATGTTACACAACCTAATACTTTTTTTAGAGATGTTGTGGGAAGGGGAAGGGGAAGGGAGGGACAAAGGTGGGTAATTGGGGGGGCACTCTGAGGGGTAGATCAAATTTTCAGAATCTATATGCATTATATATTATTTTGTTAAAAATTTGTATGATTGTTGAACAAATAATTTTCTCAATAAAAAAATGCAACTTCCCACAAAGATTAACTCTTCTCAAAAGCAATCACTCCACTATATTTAATAGATGATTTTGTTAAGAAGCCATCTTTCCAGGGTATGCATGCTTCTATATCATTATCATTTTCAGGAAATGAAAAATATTGAAAGATGTCTTTTTGGGGCTGGAGTGGTGGCTCAGCGGTTTCAGCGTTTGCCTGGCATGCATGAGGACACGGGTTCAAACCCCAGCACCATGTACACAATGAAGTGCCTGAGCAACGAAGGCCACGTGAAAAATTAAATAAAATTGATTCTCTCTCTCTCTCTCTCTCTCTCTCTCACTGTCCATCTGGCTTTAAAAAAAGAAAAGAAAAGAAAAAAGAAAGATGCCTTTTTCCATATTTTGGAGAGTGAGTTTTATGAATGAATTTAAATATTATATACTTAATCCTTATGTTTATCAATTGGTACAAAATGTTTTCAAAGAAACATTCCATTGAATCATTCACTAAAAGAAAAAATTAAGGACCCTACCTTTAAAATACCACTCTTCTGAGAAATAGAAATTTGACAAGTTTATGAAGTTATTATAGCAAAACTTCAAGAATGAGTTACTTTTAGTTCAATAAAAATAAGACAATCTTATTCATTAAAGATCATTAAAGAAGCTTAAAGATACTGTCTTAGTGTTTACACAATAGTATATCAACTTTCATTCAACATTGTATTCTTGCTTCATTGAGGTAAATGTATTTCATGTAAAGTATGGAGAATTCCTGAGCTATTTCTGGAGTTTCTCTGGGTTCTGAGATTTTGTTCACAAAACTATTTTGACTTCAGAGCTATCATTTTTTTTCCAGATAGAATTTTGCAGATAAAACTATAATATTCCTGAGTAAAAATGAACCATTGTTAACAGATTCCAGAAGACCCTTGGAGATCCTCGAGATCTCATAGCAGGATTATTGTAATTCAGTTCATGTGGGATGAGGCAGGGTAGCAAAGTCAGGAGACCTGGGGCGGTCTAGAAATCTGGCTCTGTTACTAACAGACATGTGCTCCCATGCTATTCATTCAAGCCCCAGATAGACCTCAGAGTTGATTGTTCTTTGTTCTCCAAGGTCCCTACCTACTCTATAATTTTAAGAAACTCTGAATGAGTTTTACAAGGTGTCCCAAAACAGAGTTTATCCTGCTGATGTGTCCTACTAGGTGCTACTGAAGCTGGCTACTGGGAGAGTTATTGTGACTGGAAAACTTAATACACTTGTTATATTGGCTGCCTAAAATTATAGTTTTCTTGTTAATATTCCAAGTACTTTGGACTCTGTGTTGGTGTATACAAGGTCACTTCCTTTTTGTTGTTTCACACAAAACTGTTATGTGATAAGCTATTTGGGTTAAAGGCTATATAAATAAGTACTTATCACACACTGATCCTTGACCAGCATTACATTGAATATAAATGCAAATCAACAAGCCAATTTTGAATTTTCCAGTTTTCTTTTTCCATGGGTAAGACAGCTCTAGAAGGTGGCAGCCCTAAGGTGTTCTTTATTGCATTTTATTGTGAAGCATCCATATTGTAAAAAATATTCATAGACTGCTCAAGTCTATAAATTCTGTACAAAGTGCATTTGGCATTTTGCTTATATAAATACACATACGTTATTTATGTAATTTTTCATTACCTATACAGTTCTACTCAATGCTATTCTTTGAATTAATGCTTACTTTTGAAAAAATTTTAACATAAGCCATGTATCATTGTATTTTATTTTTGAAGATATAGGGTCTTTCTATGTTGCTCAGACTTTTCCTAAACTCCCAGGCTCATGTAGTCCTCCTCCCTCAACCTCCCAAATAGTTGGGAAAGTATGTGCTATGACCAGCTTGTGTATCATTTTTTAGCCAGGGTTCTCTAGAGGAACAGAACAAATAAGAGATTATAAAAAGGGGATTTATTAGATTAGTTTACAGGATCAGAAGCTAGATAGTCCCACCATGCCCATCTGCATGCTAGAGAGCTGGAGGAATGAATCAGTTATTGCTCAGTGCAAAAAAAAAAAAAAAAAAAAAAGGAGACTCAGAGGAAAGATCTGTGATGCAGCCCCAGTCCAGGACAGAAGGCCTGGAAAGTCCCTGAAGAGTTACTGGACAGAGTTCACTTTGGAAGAGTGAAGGAGCTAGAGTCCAAGGTTCTCAGATGACTGTAAAAGAATTGGAGCATCCACTTCAGAAGAATTGACCTTTTGTTCCAGTCAGGCCTCCAGCTTATTGGACTATGCTGCCCACATTCAGGACATGTCTCCCACCTCAGTTTGCTGTCACATAGGTCAATTATTTCTGGAAGCTTACTCATGCACACACCCAGAATTCTCTCTCTCTGTTTTTTTTTCTTCAGGGCTGAGTATCGAACTCGAGGCCTTGTGCATGCTGGGCAAGCGCTCTGCCACTGAGCTAAATCCCCAACCCCTCAGAATTCTCTTAATCTTAGGCATTTCTTAATCCAGTTAAATTGATGATCCAGATTAACTGTCATACTATCATTTTATTAGACACTTGTTGCATGTCTGTAAGACAATGTCCAACTAAAATGAGTGTTGCTTGAATTTCTATATGTGAACAAAAAAAATACTGAATAAAAGTTGTTATTTCTGGAATGTAAGAATATAGAATATTTTAATTTATTTACATTCTGCTGCATTTTCCAGCAGCCTAACATTTTATGCTACATATTTACACATTTATATGTGTGAGCATATGTTCATATATGTATATATGTGTGTGTGTATTTATATTTGTACCCACATACATATTGTGGGGTGGACATTATCCGATCTGTGTCCTGTTTTCAGAAAGATTGTGTGCTATTATTCCTAAGAAGTCAGTTATCAGAAGCCAAAAGTATTAAACAATTTATCAAGAATTATACAAGCATGAAATGATGGAGGAGGAAGCAGAACTAAGATTTCTCTAGGTACTACTCTTGTTCTTTTCCTATAAAAGTAAAAATGCCAGAATTTCAGAACCACCATTTCCTCCAGCAGAATACATATATGGTACCTATTTATGTTAAATCTCTGATATCCTAGAACTTAAAATGTGCAATGTAGGGGTGTGTGTGTGTATGTGTTTGCACCTGCTTACTGTCCTAACCAATTTAAAAGTTTTTGCCTTTTTTCCCCCTATGTATCTAAGTGTCTTACACAGTAAAATGCAGATATTAAACCTTCAATATTGAGTTCATATTTTATTCTTCAAATAAGGAACATGGCTTATTTTATTTAATAAGTCCAAATATACATATATAATATACAAATAAATATAAATATATATTTATTTATATATATGTGTATGTTTGTATATAAATAAAAACATAAATGGTAAAAAGTTAACAGTATAACATATTTCTTTCTAAAAACTGTACCACAGACTCCTTTAATAATCTGCTAGAAGTTATGAAACCTCCCCTTAGAAAAATACAAATATATATATATAAAGACAAAAGTGCAAAAAATTTCTGGAGAATTCATTAAATTCGTTCATTAAATTCATTCATTTAAATACTTTATATTACTCAAAGCATGGACTGCAGTTTCTATCAGAATGGTTTATGAAATGCAGAGTCCTAACCTTGCCACAGATTTTCTGGGTCAAAGGGTGGCATGGGAGTCAAGGGAACTGCCTCTTTAATAAAACAGTCCTTCCTCACTTTCCAATGGAATGGAAAGCAAACAAGGAAAGCACAGGACCTGGGTATCCATAGGACTCATATTAAAAATGCTAAGTGAGCAGGGTGGCACACTCCTGTAATCCCACAAGGCTGAGTCAAGAGGATTTCAAGTTCAAGACCAGCCTCAATAATTTAGTGATTCCCTAAGCAACTTAATGAGATCCTGTCTCAAAATAAAAAAAATAATTAAAAAGGGTGGGTGATGCAGTTTAGCCACCCTGAGTTCAATGCTCAATATCCTCCCCCACCCAAAAAAAATGCTAAGTAAGAATATAAGAATAGAAAAACTAAAGTGATAGAAAATATTTAGTGCTAGGTGTAGAAATTGGGAATGTGAGCAGCATAGGGTGCAACAAAGATGGCGCTGAGGAGCCCAGGGGAGGGCAGCCAACCTTGTGAGCGCGTGAAGGCCTAAGCCAATCAAAGAACAGGTCAAATCACACCACCAGATTGACAGGCCTTTTGGTCCCATAAAAAATATAAAAACAAGTTGACCTTTACTGTTATAGGCTTTTCACACTTCCTGTTTTCGCTGGGTTTCTGTATAAGCTTGAGTGTGACTGCTAATAAACGAGTTCCTGCTTGACCTGACTCCCTGCGGTGTCTGAATGTCTTCAGGGAAGGCTGGGGAAGAGCACCTTGTGGAGCTCATCTTTCCCACCGAGGATGGGTCCCTCCTTCCCTGCTAGCAAGGGGCTGAGTCCTACATCAACCCAACCAGCAGGAGTTTGACAAGAAGAGAAAGGCAGAAGAAAGTGTCTAGCCAAGGAAGGTGCAGAGTTGGAAATGGAGACATGGGCACAGTGTGTCTTAATAACAAGTTTGGTTGTGAACTGGAAAGAATTAAATAAAGATAGCTTGACGGACTCATAGAAAATCATTAGGAAGGCTATAGAACAGTGTTAAGAAACCAGGAGGTCCAAAGTGGAGATGCCAGGCTCTGGCTTGTGTAGTCTCGGAAAAATATTTGATATTAAAGTAGTCTTGGTGACATACAGCTATGTAAAGTTTGTCATCGTGAAAGTAGAATGTGGGCCTATGAACAAGTATGGAAATAGTATTTACCCAGAGAAAAGATAAGAGCATGTGAGAACTTCAAAAACTATTTTGGAATTATGTTAGAAATAGGAGCCTTATAAATTATCTCTTCCTATTCTCTCATTAGAAAAAAGTGAAATGCTTTTGAGTTCATCAATTTTTTGCTTATTGCTATGTGAGGTAATATGGGGGGGACGATGGGAATCAAACCCCTGGGCTTTGTACATGGTAGGCAAGTGCTATACCGCTGATATGAACTCCCAGCTTTGTTAATACTCCTAGGAAGTGAGATTACAGAGTAATGTAATGCATATTTCCTCATTTTGTGGTTGAGATGACAAATAAGGATGTAATTTGCCTCCAGGTCACACACTGATGGAGCTGAGTTTGAAGGCAGCTGTATTCCCAGATTATTTCTTAAATTACACAAACTCAACCCAGATAGACACTCATTCAGTATCTGTGCTTTATGCTATGTATCTTTATGCAGCCTTTGCCCAGGTAGTATACTCTACATGATACACAGTGAGAAAAAGCATTATAGCAATCACAAAAGCCTGAAGTCTAGCACCTGGCACCTGGACCAGTTAAACCATGAAATTTGAGTAGCTTGTGGTCCAAGGTATAGTATTTTATAACATGTTTTCAGAACATGTAAAATCAGTGGGTCGAACTACTTGGGGTAAATGGAAACTAGCTTGGCTTTGAAATGACATTCAACCATTAAGCAGGCTAGTCATCCCAGATAAATGTCTACAATCCATAAGCAAGTAAAAATTTGTGTCTTGGTTAAGTACAGTAATAACTAACTCAGTACATTTTGTTTATCTCATTTGTTTGTTCATCCATCCATTCAACAGTACTTACTGTCATGGTACCAAGTGCAGGAAATAAAGAAGACAAGAATGATCTACTGTATAGACTCATAGAGCATCTATAGACTAGATGGGTGGAAAGCCATCAAGCAAATGAAATATACAAGTTTAAAATTTAAGTGTGTGTTAAGTTCTATTAAATAAAATGAAGTGTGATTTTAGTTTGTATTTATATTTGGTGATAAAGGAAGACTCTGAAAAGAGAACATTAAAGTGGAGATCTGAGGGATGATTTAGTGTTGCCAGGCAAAGTGCCTTCCAGGTAGAAGGAAGGGAATATTCAGACTTTTTTATTTTTTATTTTTTTTAAAAGAGAGAGGGACAGTGAGAGTGACAGAGAAAGAGAGAAACAACTTTATTTAGTTTTTCACATGGCCTTCATTGCTCCAACACTTAGTTGTGTACCTGGTGCTGGGGTTTGAACCCAGATCCTCGTGCTTGCCAGGTAAGCGCCGAAATTGCTGAGCCACTGCTCCAGCCCCAATATTTAGACTTTTGAAGGAACCTTGAGAAGATTCATGTGGCTGGAGGCCCAAGGCCAGAAAAGTGTCAAAAGTAGAAGTAGCAGAGGGACACATTCAAGCAAAGACATTAATATAGTCCAAGCCAACTCAAAGAATTTTAATCTGCCTGCACGTGCACTTTGGAGAAAGGACTGCTTTAGACTGCCAGAATGCAGCGTTTTAGGGACAGGTTGCCATATTGTTTTACAACAAGCTAACCACAAGATTTTAACCTGAAAATGTATAAAAAGAAATTTGTCTTGGTTAGGCAAGTGTAGTACTATATATTACTCTTAGTGTTCAGCATATTCTAGTTTATAACAGTCTAAAAAGGTAAGATGCTATTTAGATCTATACAATTAACTCATGTTTTTACTCGTTTGTTCATTTATTTATGCTGTTTCTTTTTGCTGTTGTTTTTTAGTACTGGAGATTGAAACCAGGGCCTTAGGAATGCTAAGCTTGTATTTTTACCACTGAGGTACACCACCAGCCCTAATTAATATTTTTAAAACAATAGTATTGCTCAATGTTGGTGTAGATTTGGGGTATGAATATGTTACTTCATGTGACAAAAGTGACTTTGCAGATGCAATTAAATTAAAGAACTTGAGCTGGGGAGGTTTACCAGGATTACCTGTGTGGGTCTAATGTGATCACAAGTGTCCTCATAAAAGGGAAGTGGGCAGGTCAGCAAATGTGAAGGTGGAAACAGGTTGGAGTGATGTGATTGCTGGCTTTGAGGAAGAGAGGCAGAAAAGGCCAAGGAACACAGGTGACATCTAGAAACCGGAAAAGCTAACACAGATGATTTCCAAGGGCCTCCAGGTGGAACGCAATCCTGCTAATACTTGACCTTATACCTACAGTGATAGAGATTAGGAGAGATAGTAAAATGGCTAGGTAGTCAGGACGATGTGCCCCATCCAACCACACAAGTAGAGAGAGATTAATGGGTATGCTCAGGGCCTTCAAGACCATGTGGCTCACCTGTGGGAGCAACTCCTTTGTCCCAGAGGTGGGAAAACTAAGAAGTGGGTGGACACAGATGGAAACTAGGAAAAGATTTGCTATCTGTTTTGCATAGATTTTTTTTTAAAGAGAGAGAGGGACAATGAGAGAGAGAAAGAGAGAGAGAGAGAAGAAATTTTTATTTAGTTCTTTTCATGTGGCTTTCATGCTCTGAGACTTCACTGTTTACATGGGGCTGGGATCTGAACTTGCACATGCCGGGCAAGTGCCAAGCCAGTGTTCCAGCCCCTTTTTTGCATAGATTTTTAAACAATGATTTTGGTGCTTAGTTTCAATGCCTGTTTTACCTAGAGTTTGACCAATGATGTTGGTACTTTTCTTAATGCCTGCTTTACATAAATCTCACTCAAGGCTTATACCCAAAACCAATATAAACCCCTGCCTAACACACATAAGTCCATACCCTGCTTCCAGGTACCCCTCTGCCTTGTGGAGACTCTACTCTCTTTCCTTAAATAAATTCTACTCCTTTTACTCTTCCCTTCTGTCCATGGATTTTATTCTTCAAATTCACGAGACTAGAAGCCAGAAGGAATTTATGATTGTACGATAACTCAATTTCTTAATAAGTAAGTAAATAAATAAAAAGAACCTAGAAGAAGATTGGCACCAAATTCCCAGAGTGTGCTTTCACACCAGGAGCTGCAATACACTGCTCAACAGCAGGGAAAAACCCAGATTTTAGCTGGGGAGCTGCTAACACTATTTCGGCAGCACAGATCTGCAGCCAACCCATACCCCCAGTTTTAACTGGGAATAGCTGCAAACACTAAAAACGGACTATTTTGGCTGCAGAAATCTGTGGTTAGCTCAAACTCCATTCGCCAGCAGGAGCAGAGAATCCAGCCTCATCTCAAAACCCCCGCACCAATAGGACCCACGTTCCAGCTTCCAATCTCTTAAAACTGAAAGAAAAAAAAAATCTGTGTTTTAGGGTACCAAGTTTGTGGTAATTAATTACAGCAGTAATAGGAAATTTTAAAAAATAGATATACCAATTAAATAATGTCCAAGGTCACACCACTAGTAAATGATGGGTCAGGAATCAAACCTAGATCTGACTCCCAAATTTATGCTCAAAACCACTATGTAGCAGTACAATTTAGGTACAAATGAGGGAAATTATCAGCATGGGTTGTTATTATCAGAGATTTAATCTAGAAGTCTGAAATGTTTTGGTAAAGACTATGTCACCACGGAGTATTCAAAGTTAGTCTTGGTACCTGACCAGCTTTCCATTTGTCATCCTCCCCTGTTTGTGGTTGTGTAAGATCAATTGAAACAAAGGCTAGAGGCAAATAGAGAGTGAGAAACTTTATTTCTCCAAATACTCTTCTTCTTCCGCCTCCTACTCCTACCACTGGTACTATCATCAGGACCTACTTATTTTCAGTTCTTGAGTGCTTACACTTTTAGCAATAGAGGATGTATACTACATGCATAAAGTTCATAATAATTTACATACATTAACATTTTAATGAAGACCCTTAGGACACTTTTTAGCCATTCAGGCTTTGTATGCTATGAAACTAGAATAAATGAGAAGAATAAAGGGAAGAAACAGCAGTTTGGGGTATGTTTGGGTCTCCGGACAACTTCCTGTGTCGTGGGATGCTCAGATTTGAGTCCAGAGTGAGTGAACAGATGTGGCCTAATGCCCCAGGGAATGGCTCTGGGGTTGTTTTTAAAAGTAGTCCAAGCAGAGGCTGGAACAGTGGCTCAGCGGTTGTGGCACTTGCCCAGCATATGCAAGTACACAGGTTCAAACCCCAGCACCCACATACGCAACTAAATGTCAGAGCTATGAAAGCCATGTGAAAAACTCAATAAAAATTGATTCTCTCTCTCTCTCTCTCTCTCTCACTGTCCTCCTCTCTTAAAAAAAAAAAAAGTAGCTCAAGCAGGGCAAGTCTCAAGCTTACTTTAAAAAATAAGTTCATATGGGGTAATTCTGGTTTAAGTGTATATGCATATCATATTGTTACTTTAAATGCATTTATGATTGTATAATAACTCAATTTCTTTTTTTTCCCCCAGGGCTGAGGACTGAACTTGGGGCCCTTGTGCGTGCTAGGCAAGCGCTCTGCCGCTGAGCTAAATCCCCAACCCCT
>PVKS010049509.1:0-11953 GCA_004027875.1 Aplodontia rufa
TGAGAACGCAGCTCCCTGAGCCACAGAAAGGGCGCTGCTCATTGGGTGCTGGGCTCACCAAACTACAGTGCAAGGGCTCAATCTAGTCCAATCCTGTTTCTGTAAGTAAAGTTTTATTGAAACACAGCCACCTCGGTTTGTTTACGTATTGTCGGTTGTTCTTGTGTTTTGTAGTGGCTGAGCTCATTGTTACAGGTATCCTAAGGCCCCAGACCTGGCCGTATTTGCTTTCTGACCCTGTTTGTACTGCATCTTGAAGTGTAGGGAGTCCTTGTCGCTCACCTGTGGCCTCGTGGCCACCGTGAGAGAAGACAGCAGTCAAAGGGGACAAGCCCGGCCTCGACTTCCCTCTGGAGAGTTTTTCTGTGAAGCCGCAGAGCAGGGAGACTGCGGGCTGGGGCAGCGTGTGACTGCTGCCCCCTGCTGACCAGAGCCTGCCTTCCTCACTGTCACCGAGCCTCTGGCCCTGCCTGGGCTCCTCCACTCCGCCCACCTCTTTGCCTGGTAGGTCCACTTGTGTCGAGGTGTCCCCTGGATTACCAGGACTCTCAGTCCACAAAGGACAGCCGGTAGCCCAAGGGAAGGAGCTTTTTTCTTTCTGCTCTGGTCTCAGACCGGAGCGCTTTCTTTCAGCATCAGCCATAAATTCTTCGGACTCTGTCCTTTGGGATTTGGATACTTAGCCAGTTTTTTCTGTCTCAAGTATCATTTTCTCCAAGGAAGTGTTCTCTGGAGGGGAGGCAGGTCCTCTTCTCTCACTGGCGGGTGTAATTCACCCCAGCGGGGACAGCAGGGTGACTTGTACGTGAACATTGTGAACATTTGGCGTCACACGCCGCTTCCTGTGTAAGCTGGGACTGAGGTGTTTCTTGTCCGTGAGCACACCTTGACGGACAGGTGCCACAGGTATGCCAGAGCAGGCTGTGCTCAGCAGAGGTAGCTGGCGGCAGCCCTTGCACTGTGCCTTGGATGATCACAAAGCACGTCCCCAAGGTAGGCCTGGATGCGTCCTGCTGAGTGTCCCAGCCAGCTAATACTACCCGACACCCAGACACTTAGTTAAGGATGCCTGGCTGATTGGCCTGCATTTAGAGCTAATATCACCCGTTAAATTACACGCGGAGCCATCAAAACCAATTTTAAAGTACACGTCTGCCTCCCAGATCAAAGAGTGAAGATCATAAATCAGATGAATTATTTATCCTGGCTAACAAAATGCATATGTTGATATACAACCAGTCACTTAGGATAGCAGCCATTAGTTAAATAGGCAACCATTGATTAAGACACAAATGGCAGGAGACGTTTTCCTGGCTGTTCATCACCATTAGCCCGCTGATGAGTCCGAATATGTCTATGTGTCGGGTATGTGTGATGTTCTCTCCAGGCAGCTGCCTGCTCTCATTGCAGTAGACTCTTGAAGACATGGTTATTAAAACCACCTATGGTGGCTATCCCTGTAATCCAGCTATTCAGGAGGGCCAGGCAGGAGGGTTGCACGATCAAGGCCAGCCTCAGCAACTTTGCGTGACCATGTCTCAAAAATAAAGGGCTGGAGATGTGGCTCAGTGGTAGACACACCAGAACTGAAAACCAAAATAAAACAAAATGAGAACACCAAAAAAGTTAACGAGGGCACTGTATTGTGGTGGGGAGAAGTCTCAGAGCTCAGCCTTTTAGATTACCATTCGTGCAAGCACTCTCGCAAACAAGCTGCCACGGTTCCCACGGTACAGCACCCAGCAACACTTGGGATACCCCCAGACCCCAGGGAGACCTCCCTTCCCGGCTTTTTTTTTTTTAAGAGAGAGGGGGGACAGTGAGAGAGAAAGAAAATCAATTTTATTATTATTTAGTTTTCCCTGTAGTTTTCGTTGCTCTGAGACTTCATTGTGCACATGGTGCTGGGGTTTGAACTTGCGTACTCGGGCATGCCAGGCAAGCACCGTAACCACTTAGCTACCACTCTATCCTCCCTGGCTGCCATTTTTAACCTCTTCCTGCCCTCTGAACTGGGTCTCCGTTCCCAGCCCAGCCTCTCTGGAGCACAGTCTCTAGCCCGAGCAGCGTGGAGACCCAGGTGAGGCTTCTGGGCCAGAGAGGCTTTTACACCCTCCTCCAGCAGAGCAGCGCCCTCCTTCCGTCTCCCCAGCTGTCACTCTACAATCGCACACCAGCTGCAGCTGACTCTGTCACACCCCCTGGTCTGGGATTCCAGGTGACCTCTTGGCAGTTCTCACACTGTGCCTTCCAGTCCTCTGGTGGAATCTGAAAGCACCTGCTGGCAGCTGCTGGCAGACAGCACCCCCACGTGGCAGTCTGACATCACAGCTCACTAGGTGAGGTGCCCAAAAGGAAAAGACCCTGGAGATGTGTTGAGTCAGAGTCTGGACACCGCAGAAGCCAGCAGGACGCAGGACCACACACCTGTGTGTATGCACACGAGTTTATGAACGTGCTCTGTGCATTTTTTAAAACAGCATCTTTATGTTCCAACTCTTTTGACCTTGACACCTGATTCAGTTCCACACCGAAAATTTTCATTGTCCACTTTATGCTCTGTGTCAGGGAATAAAAATATAACTCTTATGTGAGCCTACACAGAGTGGGGAAACGAGGACCAGGCCAGCCGCAGAGAAGGAGGCTACGCCAGTGGGGGGAAACAGGTATGGAAAGCCCTTACTTCAGAGCACCCAAGAGCCAACTCAGTTTTTCTTCTTGTCATTTGGGGCGGGAGGTGACACATTTATTTTTCTAGTGATTTTTTTTTGTTAAAATAATGGGATTTTTTGCATCTGTCTTGGGAAGCAAAGAAAGTGTAGCAGAAAAGCCTCCTGGAACATGGGCAGAGCCAACCAGGATTGAACAGTTTCTCACGGACCATCTCGGGTAACAAGACGTGACGTCACTCATCCCTCCGCCCAGATGTCCAGCCAGCCAGTCCAGTGGGATTTATCTTTGTGTAAAAAGATAACCTGAGACACTATTTTAGCCATCACAACTGTGAAATACGTGGACAAGAAGAGGGTTGGTGGGCTAGATGTGGTCTTCAAAGATGGTCTTGCTCTTGAATACTTTTTAAAAAGCAGTCAAAGCTTATTAAACAGAATTCTGGATGGAGTACACACCATCACCCCCAACAGCTCCACCTCTCACTGGCAGGAAACCCCTGCTGTAGCCCAAGTGAAGAGACCCAAGCCCCAGTGGAGGGAACTCAGTGGTGATGGGAGACCTACAGCTGGTTCCTAAATCCTGGGGCTCTCTGCCCTAGGGCTGCTCTGCACAATAGCATTTGAGAGGGTGGAGGGGCTCACGCTCAGCTACTGCCTTCTGCTGTGTCTTCCCTCGCCCCACTCAAGCCTTAAGAAGATCCTCTCCCATCCTCGGGGTGAATCCTCAAGTTTTGGAGCAATCTGGGGACACTGACCGCTTTGTGCATATAAAAGTTTGCAAGAGGAGCATGCATAAAAGGAGCGAGGTGTAGTCGGCAGCTGGAAGGTGAACAGCAATGAGCGTGTGGTGTCGGGGCCTCTCTCCAGAGCCCAAACTCGGGCACTTTGTACCCCCTCTGCCACTGTCTTCCTTCTCTTGTTCTCTTCCCATGGCTTTTTTTTTTTTCTTTAAGAGAGAATCAACTTTAGTTTTTCATGTGGCCTTTGTTGCTCTGTTGCTTCACTATGTATGTGCTGCTGGGGTTCAAACCCAATCCTCACATATGCCAAGCAACCGTGATGACCACTGAGCCACTGCTCCACCTGTAGTTTCCCTGCCAGAGGGGGACAATCCCTCTAGGGCAGCCAGCCCCAGTGTTGGGGGTGTGGCCTTGTGGGAAGCCCAGTGACTGGCGTTCTCCTCCTGCCAATAGGAGCGAGGGGGTGTGTCTCACTCAAGGATGGTTTTCCTTTGAAGGATGGAGGAAGTCTCTGAGCCTGGGACAGTTCGCCTGCCAATCAGCCAGGCGCAGACACACACTGCTCTAAAGCTCTCCCGGGCACTCTGTCGCCACAGTAGTATGGATGAAGTAGGGAGGAGTCTGCCTAACAAGTGCCACCTACTTGGCTCTTCTGCACACACCTCAGTTAACTGTGACAAGTGGATTGTGTCTGCGCTTCTAAGATTCTTGAGCTTTGTGGAAAAATAAAAGTGCCCCCGGAGCTTGAGAAGAGTGATGTAGGACTGCCACCTTCTGTGTCTTGCCGGGTATAGGCATCGAATGAGCCATGTCATTGTAGACCCACAGAGCAGTTCTTTACAGGTGTCGCCCTCCTGGTGTCATCAGCACCAAAAGGCAGTTCATGAACTCGGGATAAAGCCAAGCCCTTCCTCTGTTACAAGCAAGAGCTTTCCTTGTCCCCTCCCTGACCCCCATTCAAATCAGAGAAAGGCACAATGTGCAGACCTGGTGCAGCAACACTTGGCCTGTGACTTGTTCTTCATGCAAATCCGTCCCTTTGCATTCCTCCAGGCGGTGCCGCGAGGTGACCAGGGCCATCTAATTCGTCCTGCTATTGTGTTTTCATCTATGTGGAAGATGCATTTTCTCTAAATCAGGAGGGAGTGCTTTTTAAAAATGGTTTCCTTTGAGTTTGGCTTCCCTGCACGTTTCCCTGTATATAGAAGCCACCTGGGGGAGGAGATGGAGCAGGAGGAGGAGATGGAGGAGGAGGGGAGGAAGAGGAGGAGGAGGAGATGGAGGAGAAGAAGGAGGAGGAGGAGGAGATGGAGAAGGAGGAAGAGGAGGAGGAAGGAAGGGGAGTGTTTTAGGGTCAGGGAAGTCACAACTGTAAGATTTTTGAATTCGTAAGTATTATCCAAGGAGAGAGCAACTTAGCATAGAGGAATTTGATGCTGGAAAAGACTGAGTTCCTGTGAACTGACCTTTTCTACCCAGGCTACTCTGTGGAGATGGTGACTGTAGGTCAGGAGATACCACAGGAAGAGGAATTTTCTAGTGCATGTTTGAGTCACAGGGTGCACATCTTGAGACCGATGCATGTGAAAAGCTGGTTTGTCCATACAGGATCTGGGGGTGATCTGCAGAAGCCAAGGAACAGTGACACAAGCAACTGGGGACACTGATCCAATGGCTCCTGAGGCCCAGGAGAAAGTGGATTGTGATATGAGTGGAGGGGGACTGAGTACCCCTGCATAGGTCTGCGGTGACCCACAGGGAGCAATGAGGTGGCCTGGGAGGACACCACCAGCAGGGAGGCACCACATCGGACCACTGCACTGGAGACCCCGTGTTGCTGTGCACAGCCGATGCAAGGCCGGGGGTGGATGTCCATCTCTACTACTCTTGGGTGCCATGTACCTAGAATAAAAGTGCTGGGTTCTGCAGTAACTCTGCATTGAAGTGTGTGAGGAAGGAGGAATTGTAAAAATCACCTTGTATGCCATAAGAGGAGCTGCTGAGGTCAACAGTCCATTTTAACCTTTACAGTTCCCCTTCTCAAGAAAAAGTGTGCTCACCGAGGGGGCCTTTTTTCCTCAGTCCCGCATCTCGGTCCTTATGCCCCCACCATGATGAGTGTGACGGCCAGAGGTGGCCTCTATTGAGTGTTTGCCAGGTGTGTGTTCCCGAGCTGTCCTTTACCTTCCTTCCCTCCCTGGCTCATGCACACAGGAGGGAGGACCCACAGGGAGCCCCATTTTATAGATGGAAAGAAATGGAGCAGCAAGAGGTTCCCTGTCCACAGCACCGTGGCTAGTAAAGGTGACAGCCAAATGGGCCAAAGTCCCTGGTCCCCAAGACATCTGGGGGACCGGTAGCCTTGCTGTTGAGCTCCCTCATGGCAGACCCTTTTTGGGGTGGAGGGGAGAGAGTGCAGCAGAATATTGAAGAGCTTGGGTTCTGGAGCCAGATCCCCTGGGTTCGGATCCTTGCTATGCCACTGACCAGCTCTACCCCATGACGGTTTGCTCTTCTCCTGTGCCTTTGTTTCCGCATCTGCAAAGTGAGAACAGCAGTGGCTGCCGCAAGGGGTTCTTCCAACAATTAACTGAGTTTATGTACGGAAAGCACCTGGGATTGTGCATGGCATGCAGCAAGTCTGTATGTAACACAGGTATCGATCCTGCACCCTGGCTGGCCCTTTCCAGGCAGCACAGATAGAGGGCCAGCCCAGGTGCTAGGACAGGAGCTCCCTGCCCACTGCCCACCTGGAGGGAGGGCTGGTGCAGAAGCAGCCTCCATGGTCTTAGAGGACCAAGGACCTGTGTGTGCCCTGCCTCTCTGTTCTCCATTGCGCTGAGCCTGTTTCTCAGGCACTGGGCCTGACTCTGGGCCTCAGCATCCGTCCTTTCTTCCCTACAGGACAGCTCCTCACTGTGCAGCAGGGAGTCACTGCTTCCTGGCCCTTGCCCGCCTGGCCACCATCGCAGCCTTTGTCGTGTGGGGTGTGCTGTGCTCCATCTCCCTGGTCACCTCTTTTCTCCTCAAGGCCCCAGGACCTGGCTGTGCACCAGGGTGTTAAGGTCCTGCCCAGAATCTTCCAGATGACTTTAAAACAGCCCCTTCTGAAAATCCAAGCTGCCTCCCTTTTGCCTCCCCTGGACTCACTTCTAGGCCCTCCGATCTAACTGCACAAGTCACCCTCTCAGAACAAGGAGGCCACCGTGCCACCCCCTCCATCTGTTGAGCAGAGGCTGCTCCCTGTCAGCAGCACAAGGGGTCCTTTATGCCACGGCCCCTTCTTCCTCCGCCACTGCCCCCAGCCACCCCCACCCAAGTCCCTGGCGACAGAGGCTGGACATCTTGGCACCGGGAGCCGTCTTTGCACAACGTGAACTCTGTTAGCCCGAGCAGCCTTGGGGGAGGGACAGGCCCACAAAGCTCTTTGGGAACGGCAGTGTGATTTGTGTGTGGCTTTCCCAGGACCAGGGGATGACACAGGCTTCCTTTCTCTCCCCATTCACACTGCTGCCCTGTCCATCCTCCAAAGCAGCCTATTTCAAGCAACTTGGGGACAGACAGCAGCTGGTCCTCCAGGGCAGACCATGGTGGTGGCTCCAGGTACCGCTAAAGGAGCTTCAGGCACAGTGGTGTTCCGGCGGGGAGGGGGTCTTCATTTTAAAGCATTTTGCTTGGTGAGCTCAGGCAGCTTAGAGGCATTACTGCCCATGTGGCACTTAAGAGGGACACGTGTCCCTGATGGGCTGTTCACATGATCGCCGAGCCCTCACTACTGGCCTGGTGTGGAAATGTGGCCAGAGCATAAGGAGACTTCTTAGAGGCCGTTCGGCTGGCAAGTGGCAGATGCAGGATTTAACCTACATCTGTCTGATTCTGAAGGCCCTGAATTAACCCCCTGGCTCCTGGCAACCACGGAACACTCAAGAAAGCTGGTGCTTGTTGAGTGCCTTCCATGCATGTGCCATGCCATGGAGTCACATGCATTACCTAAGCTTTAAGGTCCCCTTTGAGGGAGGCACTCAGAATGTGCCCAGGACACAGTGTAAGGGCAGTGGACAGCCCCAGAGCCTGTCCTCTTAACCACGGCACTTTTTGCTTCCCAAGTCATGTTCCCATGGTGACCCTAGAGACTTAAAAAGTGTCCCCCAAAGTGGGGGGAATGGGGTCGGCTCCATTACAAAAAACGCCTCATCTCCCATCCTGAGCGCTTTGAACACTGGAATTCAGTCGTCAGGTTCATCTTAAAGCCATGTGTCCCTTACATGGTGGAAGTGTGTGCAAACCCCCCAGGGGTGGGGACCACAGTTGTCTGCCATTGCTACTGGAAGCAAATGCATTGGCTGAAGATGGTCCTGAGCTTGATTCCGGGTACTGCTGCTGCGGTAAGAGCCGGAAGCATCGTTGACTGCCTCTGTTGAGGGGAGGCAGAGGTGGCCCTGTGAGGACCCTCACTGCATTAGTCTCATGACTCGCTTTCCCAGGAAGGGTGGATTGAGGGGCAGCGTCACTGGACAAGGCGGAGCTACCGAGCAGGGATCACATGTCCTGTAAGCTCCAGAACAGGGACTGGTGGCAGAATTGTGTCTCCAGAAAGCATGTTGATGGGAGAGAAGACGGGAGAATGGTGGCATGGATGCACACAGGGAAGACAGCCATGGGACATTGAGGGCAGAGACTGGAGGGACGTATCTACAAGCCAAGGATTGCTTCAGGCTGCCAGGTGCCATCAGAAGCTGGGAGAGGCAGGAAGGGTCCTACCCTACAGCCTTCAGGAGGGAGCACAGCCATGTTGACCCTTTGACTTTGGACTTGGGGCTCCCAGGTCCATGAGAATAAATCTGTGCTCCCTGAAGCCTCCTGATGTGTGGTACTTTGTTACAGCAGCTCATACCTCCCCTGCTCCATCAGGGGCTTCTCTGACTCTCAGACCCCACCTGGATTTCTCCACTTCCTGTTGCAGTGGACACAGCTCTGAGGCCGTTTTTAGCCACTGTCTTCTGGAAGCTGGGGCATTTGGCTTTCTCATCTCCTCCTCTTCTATTTCAGAGGGAAAGGGAAGTGGGAAGTTTCCTTTTTTCTCCTTTAGTGTCTCTCAGTTCCTTTTGGGCCAAATTGCAGAGGAGCAGTAGCCTTCTCCCTCAGAGGCCACCTTCAGACGCAGGCCCATGGGAGAGTCAGGGCTGTCCCCGTCCTGGAGCTATTAAACTGTCGTAAGAAAGAGGCCTTTGTCGCGGGGAACATGGCACTCGGCTCAGTCACAGAGGCAGATTGTGCCAGAAAACAAACAACAAGAAAAAAGCTTCAACCACAGCATTCTTTGGGGCTGTAGTCATCCTCCTCCCGCCTGTCCCTAAAAGACATTTCCTTTCTTCAGTGTAATTCCATCAGATAGGTTGTCAGGTTTTAATTCTGTCCAGAATTGAGGGCTGGGTGGGGCCCTACCTCACTGCACACCCACATTACCTCACACCCCAGGTGGGGACAGCAGAGGCCCCATCGGGCCTCCACAGGGGCTCGGGAGGGGAACCAGTGCTGCCATGGGATCTGGGTGCCTGTTGCAGTCCAGAGAAAGTAGAAACACTGCAGTCCACAAGCCGCTGGATTCCCATACCTCTTCCTTCAGCCCACATGGAACGCTGGAGCGTGCCAGCCACACAGGCCCAGCCCCACCGCCTCACCCAGCCCTGGGGAACGGCCATGTTCACTGCAGAACCCTAACCCTCCTCACTACCCTCCACCCTGGGCCTGGGCTTCTCCTGAGCCTTTCCCAGAGGTCTGGCCAGACTGCCCTGAGAGCAGGAAATTACAGTGCCGCCATCTTCCCATGATGGTGGTAACACAGGACATGTATGGGGGCATGATTGGATTTTAATGTTTAATGAGTAAAATCAACAGGAGTTGGGGCCTGGTTAGATACAGGGGGTGGGAACCACTGGATACTCCTCGCTGTCTGGGGTTTGTGCAGCCAGGTAGACGTTGGTGCCTTTGCAGGGGTGGAGGCTTCCAAGAAAGGTAGAGGTGAGTTCAATGGTGGCGTTAAGAACGCTTTGGCTTCTCTGTTGATTTGGCCATTGCTAATGCGCATGAGAAGGATGTGATTCACAGATGCTGCCTTATTCTCCAGGACAATGCTGGGCCTGCTAACCACCCTCCCTCGGCTGCTCCCAGCTGTGGCCCACGGCATGTGATGGTCATTCCTCCTCTACACCATGGCCGCTGTCAGGGCGGACCGTGCTGAGCTCCCACCTTGTTACCCAGTTTCTGACCTGCGCTTTAGGTCTCTGCTCCTGGCTCTCAGCCTGGCCTCTGTATGGACTTGGAAGTCTGCACCCTGTGCTGCATGGGTGTTAAGCCTCGTCTCCCTAGCTCCAGAGCCAGGTGCGGCCTGCTTGAACCCAGCTGTTCCTCTCTGCCTTCCTGGACCCCCAAGCCCACCTGTCTGCGTCTGTCTGAGCTGCTCCTCTGTCCCTCTTCATTGGTGCTTTCTTGGCCATTGCGCCATCTCCAGAACCTCAGCTCTCCACCTGAAGGGACCTAACCTCCCTCCCCTGCCACTCCCAGGCAGGGTCTCCCCTGTCCCTACTGCTGCCCCAGGCTCACCTGGTCTGCCCAGCTGCTGCGGCTTGCACCTCAGTGTGGCCCACGACTTTCATAGTAAAATCCAATTTCTTTTTTCTCTCTGTAGTTTAGTAAAATGCACGAAAGCATGGCCCTTGGCAAAGGGTCCTTGCAGATGGAGAAACAGGAAGTATAGCCGTGCTCTGGAGGAGGGTCACCTCTTAGCACTCTGGAAAGGTCCTGGAGTCGCTCAGCAGAGTACGGTAGAAAGCAGACTGAACCCCATCCCAGTGCTCACAGCCCTGCTTTCCAGGTAGTCCCCCAGGGCTGCAGCTGGACCCAAGACATGCTGTAGCTATTCTGTCCAAGTCACCTTCTGGGTCACCTTCCGCTTAGGAAACTTTAAACTGAAACTCAGGAGAAGTTTGAGGGGAAGTTTCTCTGTTGTTGGAAGTTTAGTGAAGTAGGCTCTCCTTGAGTGAAGGGCCATCAGCGCCCGGCTGTTAGGAGCGAGGCATGTCGTTAACAGGGACCAAGCGCATTTGTGTCCTTCCACCATGTCAGAATTTATTAAGTAACACTAAATTCACAGGGGACGCCACCCATGAGTGGCAGTTCACTGAATACCTGTGGGTCGCCTGATAGTCAGAAGCCGGCAATCACAAAATCACAGGTTCTTTTATTCCAATCTTAATTCCTGATATCTACAACACTCAAGTCACACATCACACTTTACACAATTGTGTCTGTGTGTGTGTGTCATAGAAAGGCCAAGAAAGGGATAAGGTGGCCATAGGGGTTCGGCGGCTGAACTGAGAGCAAAGGCAGAGAGCACTGTAGGTGGTCAGGTAAGATGAAGGACTGGCCCAATAACTTGTTCAGGGCACAGAGCAACCAAAGAGCAGAAACCTATTCCAGGCCAGCATCTGGAAGGATGGCAGTTTTGCACTGTCAGCTTAAAGTGTCATTTTGAAATGTCAGCTTGGGAGTGAGCTGTGATTGGTTGTCACGGGCAGGGAAAACCACCCTCTGCTAAAGCCTGAGGACAGAGATTCAGGGGTTCATTGTTGTGATGTTTTTTCTGGGGAAGGCTCATCACAAGTAGCCAGAACATGGGGTCAGGGTGCCGTCACGTTCTGTCTTGGGGGCTCCTCCTTCCATGGCCCTCGAGGCTGAGAAGCTCCTGATGTGATGTGGGATGTCCACGTGTCCGGGTGCTTCTTGATTTAGTGTGATGAATTGGCACACAAAAGCTACCTGTCAATTTGTGCCTTATGGTGGTGCCAGCAGATGGTGTTTGTTTCCTTGTACAAACAAGGTGTGGAGTCATTCTGCCCTGGCACTTGTGCTCAAAAACGGATTTTGCTTCACAAAATCCAGTAACTCAGCATTAGGCCCCATGTGAAAACCACTGTTCTGTACATCTGGAGTCCCTCAGAGCAGGGCACACCCGCTCTCCATAGCCGCACCGTCACCTGAGTGCATCCCCCTGCCTGTCTGCCCTCCTGAAGACCCCAGTTCTTCCTAGGCCTCAGCTTCCCCCAGAGTGTACTGCCTCAGCCTAGCAGCAGCAACTTAGAAGCACCTGGAACAGATAGATGTGCCTGGGTAGGAGGCCACACTCCCTGTCCCAATCCTGCCAGCAGCCCTGGCATCTGTCTGAACCCTTGCTAAGCCTTCTGCTGTGTGGTGGCCGCCATTTTAACTGCTTCCGTTCAGGATGCAGAGCATCTGTTCACATATGGGTCTTTCTTGCACATGTGTGTTACCATTCATTTCCGGCTGCGTGTCTTTCATTGGAGTTTTCTAAGCACAGAGGAAGTAGTCAACACAGGCCGAGCATCTGAACCATCATTTTACCCTGGTGCTGTGGCCCATGGCCATCTCCCTGAGGGCCGCCCACCCAGTGAGAGGTGCCCCAGTTCCGCCACCTTGGTGTCTGTGTCCTCACCATCTGCAGCCTGAGTGCTTCCACCCCGC
>PVKS010049510.1:0-11955 GCA_004027875.1 Aplodontia rufa
AACAAAGTATTTTCCAGGTTTAAATCTTCAGAAACATAAGTAAATGATATTTTAATACTGAAGACATATGAAGATAATAAAATTATTTTTATAGAAATAGTGTTAGATGTACATTCTATTCTTATCAACATTACCTCACTGATGATATATTCTACGGACTACATGAACTGATTTCACAAAAGATATTTCATAAGAAAATTGAACAATGGAGTGGCAAAATATGCCACCCTAAAATGCTACTTTGGCATAAAGATTATTTTGAATTAAAAGCACTCGAAAAACAGCAGATGCAAGAATGGCACTCTGACCTTCCTTTTTCTTCCTGAAAGGAGGAGATACAACTCCAATATGAAAGACCATCACTATACCAGGAAAAAAAGTAACATTCTTATTATCAGAGATGAGTAATTACAGTCAAAGGAAATCTGCATAAGCAAACTTCATTATACTGTTGTTTATCTTGTCTTCCTACTTTCTTCTCCATGAATACCTGCTCTAGCCTAAACCCCTTTCTCTTCTCACCATATGACTATTTTCTGTCCAACTTATAATGTGATCAGTTCTTACTGCTTCTCTGGGTCTTCATTTTCCTGTGGGGGCTTCCATGTGCATGTAGGAATGTTTATACTTTTCTCCTGTTAATCAATTTTAATCTAATATCCAGGAGTCCACAGGAGGGTAGTAGTAAAGTTCTGCCTCCACTATACATGTAAAACGTTCATTCTCATTCTAACAGTAAAGAGATATTTCAGTGCTACTTGTTCCTTCAATTACTAAAAGTAAAATATTTTAAAATTAACATAAAAGGAAAGAAGCAAACAAAACCTGACTTGTTCATCCTTAATTTATAAATATGATCAACTTACTTCCTATCTAAGTAAGGCATTTAACATCCCTTAGGATTTCCTCTAAAGAACCAAGATTTTTGACGTTAACATACTTTGCAACAAATCAAAGGAAATCATGACTCCAGGTCACAGCACTCTAAATCTGGAAAAAAAGTAAGTTAGCCAACATATCACACCTAAAGAAAAGGGGGACAGTAAAACACCATGTCCCTGAATGTTCCCTTTCTGTTTAAAAATTTAGCCAAGTTCAGGGAACAATGAGAGCAAGTTTGGGCAGGAAAGTCCACATGCATGTTATCTTGAAAGACACGGGCTTTCTCTTATGCACACTAGGAACTAGGGCAAGTTAGGGTTATCTGTAGAAAGCTACTTTCTTACATGCGCACCAGCACACTTGCTCCTTGGGATGCTGGTCATACAAGCAGCTAATACTGGAGATATAACTGCTTCAGTAGTCTAATATAAAATCCCTCTCAAGTGGGGACAGGTGTGGAAATGAGGATACTGTGAAAAGGACACATCACTCATTCAGCCAGTTGCACAGGACAAAATGCCCTGAGGGAGAGGAGGCACTGCTTGGCAAAGGGACAAGAGGGTGCTATCTGAGGGACAGAGGTGCTATCTTTTCAGCCTATTGCTACTGAACTCTTCTTGGAGTAGTCACTGATCTCTTGCAATTTTCCCAGTAAGTCAGAGGTTTCCTTTGCTGTCTTCAGGCACTTTCTTGATCTTCTCAAAACCCACCCCCTTGCCCTGAAACAACTTGGTTGAAGACATGACAACCTATTTTTTCCAGTGAGTCAAATAAAGCCAGAATAGAAGTAATTTTGGGGAATGGGATGAGGGAAAGTATGGAAACTGTTTTTAAGGTTGAATTTTTGGTTTCTTACTTTCTTTAAAATAAGGCACAGAACTTGTACTGAAGATATTTCCCATCTCTAGAAATGTATTCTAGAGATCCTGAAAGACAAGAAGTCTATGGCTGCTGTACCATATCAATTTTTAAAAGATTATTTTTCTCCTTTTAGCATCTCACTTTTTGTCTCTACCATTAACTTTTCATTATTATGACTTTTCATTGCTAAAGATTTTTATTAAAATTCTCATATAGCAAAGAAAACCCCATCACTATATAATTATATATGAGGAGATCACAAGATAGTGTAGAATACCACAAACTTACAAAAACATCAATCTGTGATCAAGAGTTTTTTCAGTTGAAGTTTTTTTTTAATAAAGAGAGAGGGACAGTAAGAGAGAAAGAGAGAGACAGAGACAGAATCATTTATTATTTAGTTTTTCATGTGACTTTTATTGCTTCAACACAACACTTCGCTGTGTACGTGGTACTGGGATTTGAATCTGCATACTTGTATAAGCCAGGCAAGTGCTATAACCGCCCAGCCACTGCCCTAGTCCCTCATTTTAAGTTTTCTAAGAAAACAAAAAAACTAGACATATTCAGATTAAAAAACTGACAATATAAAAATGTTTTATTATTTTAACTTGATTCAGGCACTACTATATATCAACATACATAGCATGGAAAATATAGCATTAAGAACAAATTATCGGGGCTGTGGCAGTGGCTCAGTAGTTAGGGCACTTGCCCAGCATGCGCAAGCACATGAGTTCAAACCCCAGCACCACATACACAGTGAAGTCTCAGAGCAACGAAAGCTGCATGAAAAACTAAATAAAAATTGTTTCTCTCTTTCTCTCATTGTACTTTCTCTTTAAAATAAAAAAGAACAAATTATCTATAACACATTATTTAAATTCCTTTTAAAAATCAGAAATCAGAATCTATTTCTTAAATAGGTTTCATTATTGTACCATCTCAAATTTATGAGCACAGGATTATAAGTGGCATATCTGACATATACTTGGATTTTTTAACTGATCAGCAGTAATATTGCCCAAATAAAACAAATTTAAATGGCTTAATCCTGTTTTAAAATTTTGCTGTTTAAAACATATGTTTGAATTAATAATTTATGAAAGTTTTATCAAGTTAACTTCAATTAGTACTAACAAATTAGTATGTTGAATTTCAAGCACCTTGCACAAGTTAAAAATAGTGAATAACTCAGTAGTAAGAATGAAAATTTACTTCCTTTAAATTGGAAAATTTTAATCACAAAAGGTTTGCGTTAGCAGCATAAACCCTACATAGTTTTCTGTCTTCCTTCATCACCAACTTGAATGGAAACAGCAAATTATGAAAGTCGACAATTAATTAAAAAAAAACTCTTGAGGCTAAAATATTGCTGTGCAGTGTTGAAAGGGTTTATAACAATAAATTGTCCTAAAGTCCTAAGGAAGTACAACCCTAATGTTGGAATAAGGGTAAATCCCAAAGAAAACCAGAAAATAGAAATAAATCATGTGGCTAAATGAGTTACATTTGAAAGCAAAATTGAGTGTAAAAAGGAACAGTTTATCTTGGGAAAGTTATTCATTCAAAATATGATCATCATGTATCTAACAAGGCAATTTAACAATTAGCCCATCTCTCCAACCAGGAACTTCATAACAAATTATTTCCTTCTATTCTTTTCATATCTCTGACACTCTAGTAACCAAATCCCATCAATTCTACTTCAAAAAATGTTTCCCTTACGTATCCTGTCTGTATTCCTAAAATATCTTTAGATTTTTCTTCATCTCTTGATTAGCATTTCCTTATTATGGTCTCAAGATTCTTTCTTCCCTTTCCCTCCTCCCTGCCTTCCTCCCTCCCTCCTTTCAGATGGGGGTCTTGCCAAGTTGCCCAGAGTAGCCTCAAACTCCTACGCTCAAGTTATTCTCCTACCTCAGTCTCCAAGTAGCTAGGACTATAAAAATGAGCCACCACACCTTGCTGCTGTACATTCTATATACTGACACCAAAGGATCCTCCTTAAAATGTTATTCATTCATAAAACAATATTACTGAGCACTTGTTAAATGCCAGACAGGAGCTAAAATTATAGCATTGGAAAACAGAATGAATTTCTCGTAAAACTTATATTCCAGTAGGAAAGACAGATAATAGAACAGAAAATCAAGATATATGATGATAAAAAGTGATAACTGCTATAGATGCAAAATTAAAAGGAAGGGCAAAATTAATGGGGGATATAAAGAAGGAGTTAGAATCTTAGATTAGTGGCCAAGAAAGACCTCACACGGAAGTCTGAGTAATGATCCTGATGAAGTAAGGGAGCTAACCAACATTCTAGGTGTTAAGGAACAGCAAGCATAAAACCCCTAAAGCAAGAGAAGGCTAATGTGGCTGAAAAAGGGGTGAACAAAGAACATAAGCCAGGCATTATGTTGAACACCTATAATCCCAGCTACCTGGGAGGCTGAGGCAGGAGGCTCACAAGTCCGGCCTAGGCAACTTAGCAAGACCTTGTCTCAAAATTCAAAAAGACTTAGGATTGATTCCATGGCAGAGTACTTGCCTTGCATGCACAAGTCCTGAGTTCAATCCTCAGTACCTCAGAAAAAATTTTTCAATTAAAACTAAAAAAGGCAGAGTTACAGAAAATGAAGTCGAAGGTAATCAGAAACAGCATAGAATCATGAAAAGTCTTGGGCTCTTCCTAATCAACTTACATTGGCTTCTTACTTGAAAACTATTTTTGGTACCTCACTGCCAAAAAGCCTTTACTATTTATCATTCCTTTCTACTTACTGTCCCTCTCAACTATTCCAATTCCAAACATTCTACCTCAAACCAGTAAACAGGAAAAGGTATCCATTGCTAGAAATGAGAAATTATCAAATTTCATTTCCCCAATTCTAACATTCTTATATGTTGTTTTAGTTGAGAATACCTAATATTTTCAGTATATATTAAAAGAATGTAAGAGCATGAAAAGAAAAGACTGAGACTTATTCTATTCCATTAACATTTTTTAAAAATAAGAATCAATTATATAGGCATATAGTTAATAATTAGGAAAACTATGGAGAAAATGCTAATTTTAATTTACATATAAGGTATGATGAGAAGATTTTTCAAATAATAAATTATATGAGACAAACAAATCAACCACAACTTTTAACTGAAATCCATATTTCATGTTTCTATGAAAAACAAAAAATATATTAAAGAGAAAAAATACAAAATTTTGTTTTAAAAAATACAATCTATCTCAACCATGACACAGGAAGTTTCTCTTGGCTATTTACTCCTCTAATAAATCCTTAGCAACAAAATCTGAATTCAAATGTTCAGAAAGACAAGGTTCTCAGATCTCAGTTTGATCTTAATTCCACTCAACTGTCTCATTATTCAGTGAAAATGAGAATTCTATGGTTTCTATTCCTACTAACTGAATAATTTTTTCTGGTAGTGCTTGGGATTAAACCCAGGGCCACCCACATGCTAAGCACATACTCCATCACTGAGCTATGCCCCTTACTCTATATAATCCTGAGCAAGTCTTTTTATCTTTCCTCCATTAAGTGGAATGGTATTTTCTATACATATTAAAGGAGATAATATTTATAAGTCATTTTCCTTTGTGAACCATAGAACACATGCAAATGTAAGTTAACTGTAACTTTACACATGCTTCACTGAAGACAAATTTAATTGCATTACTTCATATTCTTTCAATGAAACACAGATAGAGATAAATAATAAATAGTAATAATTACTGCAGGAATAAAGGTAGTATGCATTCCTGACCCTGAGGACAGCTAAACTATACTAAGAAAGTATTTCTAGAAAGTTTGTATGCAACACAAGGCATTACATTATTAAGTTTTACACTAAAAATATAGGTAATAAGCACTATAGTAGAATAGGCAAAACAATGATCACTATGAGCCAAAATGCAATATAAGCTAGTGTTTGATGAATGAGTAGAACTTAAGTATAAATGACAAATTTATTACAGACAGGGACAATGTCATGATCAAAGGGGTACGGAAAATAAATGAATGACTTGAATGAAATAGAAAAGTTTCTGAATAACAGTTATAGAGAATAAGGCTACCAAAGTTAGGTCAGGTCAGGTACTGCCAAACTAATTAATCTTTTAGAAAATTAATATGGCAGAAGAATGGGGACAACTACAAGTGAGAGCAAGTCAGAAAAAACAGCATATTTATTCATCAATTCAACAAATATTTATTGAACTTCTAAGAATTTCTAGACAACGTTTTAGACACTAGGAACATCCAGATAATGAGCTAATAGTGCTTAGAGAAGACAAAAAACAAAACCAAGCAAACTGTAAAATTACTCAAAGAGCAACATGAACTATAAAGGTAACAGGTGACTGGATAGGGTTTGAAATGGAGAAGGGTGAGAAGACCATGTATTTTTTTAAAGGGTGGGGCGAAGGCAGCATTCATATTATCAAGAACTCAGTAGGCTTAGAGAAAGGCTTTGTACTTTATTCTAAGACCGACTGAAATCTATTGTAGGGGTTTCAAGATGAGGGTTGATTTAGCCTGTTTTAGTTTATTTAAGATCACTATGGTCACTTACTAAGTCTAACCATGGGTAAGAGGAAGTTGGACCTACATGGGCAGATAGTCCAATGAGATAAAGGGAAATCAATAAACTTGAAATGACTGTATGAAGTGGTTTGATGATCAAACTTTTTCTGTAATGGGCCAGACCAAATATTTTAGTCTCTGTTGTAGCTACAGAACTTTGCTCTTATAGTAGGCATGGAATCAACAACATATTAATGAAAAAAATTAGCTGTGACCTATAAAACTTTTTCTTTCTTTTTTTTTTTTTTTTTTTTTAACAAAAGTGGTGGTGAACCATATAGTCTAGCCTGCAGGCCATGGTTTGTCAGCCCTGGTACAGAAGGTGAAGGAACCTCAAATTCAGTTAGGCCATCTCACTCACTGATTTGCCTCACAAGACTGTTGCTAATTTCATGGTGGCAATAATCTGCAAGACTGGAAACTTGGCGAAAAGTTGAACAAGAGCTCCATGATGTTTAGACACTAAAATCGGGCTAAAGGGATTTTACCCAACTTATACACAGAACAGATCTTCCTCCGGACATTATCCAATATGGCATTTTATCAAATACAAGTGATCATCACAGCTGCCTCACATAGGAAAATGTTTTCCCTCTCCAGGAAAAACTACTTGCTCTAACTTCTACAGTTCTTTTATGAATAAGTTAAGGAATAAGAGGTAAAGATAGAAAAAAAATGAAAAAAAATTTCAATAGAGAAATGGAATTTTTTAAAGAACAAAATTAATATTCTAGAACTAAAAAACACTATCTAAAATTAAGAATTCATTGTCTGGGTTTAGAAACTGTGAATGGACAGAGCGATATAAAGTATCAATAAACTTCAAGACAGGCCAAAACACATTTAACCAAAGGAAAAAATATTACAAAACAAATTTAAAAATAAGAAAGGAACATAGTTTGAAAGATACAAGGGAATGTAACATCAAATAATCTAATATACAAATTAAAGACCCACAAAAAGTCACACACAAAAAAAAAAGGACAGAAGAAATACTTCAAGAGATTATGGTTAAAATTTTCCACAGCTGAAGAAAGACCAACATAAACTCAAGAAAGAAGCTCACTAAACTCCAAATGAGATAACAGATAATCATATACCTAAGTATACCATAGTCAAATGCTAAAAGCCATCATAAAAGGGAAAAAGTTTTTAAGCAGCTAGATGCTATCTACCTACTGGAAAGGAAAAAAAGAAAAGCTTATAACGGTCCAAGAAAAAAACAATGAGAATTATGGCTGATTTCTCTTCAGAAACAAATCAAAAACATTCAGGAAAAAAAAAATTAAAGTGCTCAAAGAAAAAGAACTGCCAATCTAGTTTTATACCCAAAGAAAATAACTTTCAAAAATGAAATAAAATAAAGACATTTTGCAAAAATAAGAGCAAAGTAAATGTGCCATAAGATTCCTCTCTAAAGGAAATTCCAAAGAGTGTTCTTCAGACATAAAGCAAGTTAACATATTGAAAAAGTGAGGGGTGCATGAAGGAATGAAAGTCAATGAAAAAAATCAAATATGTGGATAAATCTAATAAAGTGACTACAAAAAATAACAATAATAATGTCATGTGAAATTTAAAATATAAATAGGTAAAAAGAATCTAATTCCAAAAGATGGGGGGAGTGTCAATTAGTATCAAATTTTTATAAGCTAAGGACTGATGTTTTAATCTTTAGTACAGCTACTTAAAGATTACAAAAGAGTACATTATTTCTAAGCTGAGAGAGGAAATAGGGAACAAAACGAATGTTTTCATCAATCCAAAAGATAGCAAGAAATAAGTATAGAACAGATAGGATAAATAGAAAGCACTCAGTAATGCATTACATTTAAAACCAAATACATCATTGACTAAATTAACATAGATGAAAGTCTTCCTTTAGAGAGAAAACTTGTCAGAATGAATAAGAAAAGAAAATCCAACTATTTTCTATTAACAGAATAATACAGAACTATTGAAAGTAAAAGAATGAAACAAATCATATCTTGCAAACCCTGATCAAAAGAAAGCTGGAGTAGCAACATTAACATTAGACAAAGTCAACTTTCAAACAAAAGGAATTAGTAGAAACAGAGGAGCATTTCTTAAAATAGTCAACTCACCAGGAAGACATAACAATCCTAAATTTGAATGTACCTAATAAAATAGTTCCCAAATATATAAAGCAAAACCTGTGAGGAGCTGGTAGAAATAAGCAAATCTATAAACAAAGTATAATGCTCTTGGATAGCTTAAAATTGGAGCTGGTTACCAGGGAAACCAACCATGTGACTAGAGGGCTGGAACTTTCAGCTTTACCATCTAACCTATAGGCACGGGAGAGGGATTGATGGTCTCATAGCACATCTTTCTCAGTAAATAATTTTAAAAAAATAAGGAATTGGGTGTGATGGTACATGCCTGTAATCCTAGCTACTCGGGAGGCTGCAGTGGGAAGACCATGAGTTTGATGCCAGCCAGGGCAACTCAGTGAAACCCTGTCTCAAAAAAATTAAAAGAGCTGAGGCTGTATCTGTGGTGGGCACTTGTATAACATGTGCCAGGCCTTGGTTCAATCCCCAGTACTGAAAGGGGAAAAAAAAGAATATGAAATATTTGGGGACCATAATTTTAAAAATTGACTCATACTATATCCAATAACCATAGGACTTACATTGTTTTCAGACAAATCCAAAATACTCACCACAATTCACCCTATAATGAACTGCATAACAAATCTCAATATATACCAAAAGCACAAAGTAACACAGCATAGATTCTCAAATAATAGTACAATTAAGCTAGAATTCAATAAATGTGTCACAGTAGTAAATACATACATTCTACATTCAATCTCTGCGCAATTTCCTAGTACGCAACTTTAAAGCCTTTGGAACGTCCAAAGTGATTAGTATTTTTTTGTAAGCTAACAAAATTGTGACTGGACACCAAGGAAACTAACTATGTGACTAGAGGGCTGGAACTTTCACCTTTACCCTCTAGCCTCTAGGCAGGGGAGAGTGGTTGATCTGAATCACAACTACATAATGAAGAATACACAAAAACCAATAAGGATGAGCTTCAGAGGGCTTCTGGATTGGTGAATACAAGGTGTGGGGAGGATGACACACCCAAAAAGGACATGGATATTCAATGCCCACCCTTCAATACTTTGCCCTACCCATCTCTCCCATCACATTGTTCCTGAGCTGCATTCTATTATAATAAACCAGTAATCTTGTAAGCAAACTATTTTCTTGAGTGCTGTGAGATATTTTAGGAAATGTTTGAACCTGTGGAATGGGTCATGGTCACCTCTGATTTATAGCGAAATCAGACAGAAGTTGTGGGTAAGCTGGGGACCACTAAGTGTAACAGGCATCTGTCGTGGGATTGAGTCTGTAACCTGTGTGAGGTCTATGATAACTCTAAGTAGAAAGCTTTAAAACTGAATTGAATTGTTAAATCTACTCAGTGTCTGTTATAGAACTGAACTGACTTCTTGTATGGGGAGAAAAAAAACCACATATTTGGTGGCCAGAGTGATGATGTTAGGAAATGAAAAAAGAGCTTCCCTTTAATTGGTGTGGTGTACAGAATTTTCCTTATAAGAAAAACAGTCAGGTAATCATCAAATGTTTAGAAATTAAAAACTATACTTTAAAATATCAAAGGATCAAGAAGAAATCACAATGTGAATTATAAAAACATTTTGTACATCCACCCAGCTCACACACTGCGGGGGGCAAGAGCTGTGCTGTGAAGCGATCAGCTGAGGCGCCCAGTGGAACAGGTTTCTTGGCGGGTTAGACTGGCCCCCATTCAGAGCCCCAGGACACAATTCCCCCTGGCTTTTTAGAGCAGCCTATGAAAACTGCATGAAGAAAAGGCCACAGGCTTCAGTCTGATCCAGGAAGACAAGTCCTGGCCCAGACTCTACCCTTCTTAGGAGGTCTTCAGTTTGTGGAATAAAGAGGAGCAATTCCCTCCCCTGTCCACTCCCCTTAGCCAGAAGGGTCACGTGACAAGTTATAGCATCTGAGTCTTCTGACACAAGAGACAGTGCACTCGTCTCCCAGCAGAGGGAGAATAGAAATCATCCATACTCCCTGCTCATTAACTCTTCTGGCTTCAGCTCCTCTGGGAGGCTGTAAAATATCAAGGCTTACCAGAACCAGTCCTCTTCAGTGGAAGCCCCTCCTAGAAATCCCAGGAGTCTGAGCATACTCCAGTCCTTTTTGTGAGATCACATAGCCACAGACTGAGAAACATTCATATCGAAACTCAAAAGGACAGTGATCATCTCCTACCAAAGGTCCCAAAGACACCCTTACTGTCTGTAGTTCCAAGTTTCCATTAAGAATTTTTTACTTTATTTTTATTTTTTATTTATTTTATTTTATTTCTTTTTTTTCTTTTCCTTTCTAGCTTTACGATTAATACTGAATTTGGTGTTGGTGGATGTAAATATTTATCTGTGTGTATGTATTGGTGATTGGCTCCTAAAAGTTCTCTATGTCTTCTTGAACCCTACTGCTATCCCAATAACATTGGGTAACAATCAGGAAAACATCCCATGATAGCAAAATAGCCTCAGCCTCTGGTGAGTGACAATAACCACACCCCATACTAACCTCATCCTCCCCTGTACTCTGGTAATCCCTAAATATAAGAATTTTTCTCTCATCCTCAACCCAGATCTTTACCCTACCTGCACCCCATTTCTATGTTTTCCTTAGTCCTAATAGAATAACCTACTCCCCCCAACACCTTGTTCCTCTTTACTCTAAGGCAGGAGTGATTTTATACCTCCCCAAATCACCTCCTTGACTTCCTAGTCATTCCTTCTCCACACTTTCAGAGAGATCCTACTATCTGAAGAAATAGACACACTTCAAAATGAGTACTAGTATGCTATCATAATATATTGTGAGAGCTCTCTCAAAGAAACCCATCACAACCAAGCAAAGCAATAAGAAGCTCCAATTACTCACCAAGAGTAACAAGCTTGAAGTACAAGACACACTCTCTGACTCAGAAAATGAGGAAAAGGGGAAATAACTCCCCTCCTCAACCCCACAGCTCGCCACCCAAGGACCCCATAGCAGGGGCCCTAAATGAAAACAAAGGCATTGTATCAGTGTTATGATTACTAATGCAATCAAAGACTTAAGAGATGAAATAAGGAAAGAGATTTGAGATCAATTTCAAGAGATGAGAGACAACTTCTACAGGGAAATTAGGGAGCAATTCCGTGAGATGAAAGATCAGCTATACAAAGATATTGATATTCTGAAAAGAGATGTAGCAGAGCTATAAGGATTGAAAAGCACGGTTAACCAATTCAGATCTTCACTGGATGATACCAACACCAGAGTATACTCCACTGAAAATAGAACTTCAGCTCTTGAAGAACGAGTTTCAGACAATGAGGATTGGATAAACATTGTAGAATTCAAAGAAGAAAAACAAGATAAACAGCTTATATTACATAATCAGAACTTCCAAGTAATATTTGATGAGATGAGGCATAATAATCTGAAAATCACTGGCCTGGAGGAAAACTCCGAAAAGCAAACAAGAGGCTTCAAGAACCTTTTAAGCGAAATCATAAGTGAGAACT
>PVKS010049511.1:0-11952 GCA_004027875.1 Aplodontia rufa
GTTGGTGGCTGGGGGTGGGGTAGGGTGGGGAGCAGAGTTATTGATACTGAACTGGAAAGAATTCTAGCAGGGTCTGGCTTCACTTACACAGACATGGAGTCACAGTCTTGGAATGCATCCATCTCAGCATAGCTTTGGGTGTGGCAAGAGTGGAATCTGTCCTTCTGTCTCTGCCAGTTCTTTTGAGAATCTAAGGTCACTCTGCACAAGGCCCTGCCAGATCTAAGACAGAAGCAGAAGCAAGGAAGAGAAAAGGAAAGAAAGAATAGAAAATAAGGAAGGGAAGAAGTATGTGCGAAAGGACAAGGCTGAGGGAAGACAGAGGTGGGCATTGTGGGACTTGGTAGAGAACAATAACTGTAGCAGCCTCAGAGTAGGAGCCTGAGGGGACAGATAGTGAGGACCCTTAGGTTGCCTGAAAATTAGTCTCACGTGTTGTGTCTTCCTGCCTAAGCTGTGTCCACCCCTTCCACTTTTCTCTGAACCACTGCACATTTCAGTATCCTTGAAATTCCTTCTTCCTGGTAAATCAAGGCCACTAACCAACAGAGCTCTTTCCACACTTTTGTATTAATACTGAGCAAGCAATGAGCATAGAGGCTGTGACCACATCTCAGGCCTCCTGGCACCTCTGACCAAATGTCGACTCTACTAATGAAGCAGACTGCTTTCTTGTCCAGGTATTAACCATAGTTTCCACCTTGCTAACCACTCTCCAGAGAATCTATTTTCACACCAGTTCCACTGGAAAAAGTACTGTTATTAGTTTCATTTTGCAGAGAGGATGGCAGAGGCTCAGAGATAGGAAGCACCTTCCCTAAGGTGATTCCAAGTGGTGGGGCAGTTTCATAGTGCAAGATTCAAACTTAGACCTCACTAGTTCCAAAGCCTAACTTTTGATCTCTAGGCTTCACTGCCTGGTGGAATGAAATGCTTCCATTTTCTGGTTGGGGTTAGAGGGTGGCATCTACTGTATGATTGATCCATGAGCTCTTCCTCCCTTAAACTCATGTTCGATGGGTCACTGTTCCTCTGGGGGCTCCTGGTAGAGTGAGGAAGATTTCATAAATCTCTCCATAACTAGGTCTCTGAACAACATGCACTGGCTTTGCTTTTAGATGACTTAACTACATCCTGATGACAGCTTTTGGTGATGTGAGGTTTTGCCAAAAAAAAAAAAAAATCACAGATCAGAGACCAATCATGTCAGCTAAAGTCTCCTAATTAGCTTAATTCCTTTTCAAAGGCAATGTTTTAATCCCAGAGATTGTGTTCAACTTTAAGACACTCCTTTTGGGCTGGAGCAGTGGTTCAGCAGTTCCAGCACTTGGCTGGCAAGCTCAAGGATGTGGGTTCAAACCCCAACATCACATCACATACACAACAAAGTACCCAAGCAACGAAGGACACATGAAAAACTAAATAAAATTTAATTCTGTCTTTCACTATTCCTGGCTCAAAACAAACAAACAAAAAAAAAACCCTCCTTTTGGGGCTGGAGCAATGGCTCAGCAGTTCTGGCACTTGCCTGTCTTGTACAAGTACGGGAGCTCAAACCCCAGCACCACAGACACAATGAAGTGTTGGAGCAAAAAAAGCCACATGGAAAAGTTAAATAAAATTCTCTCTGTCCCTTTCAAAAGAAAAAGACCTCTTTTCCTCTGGCGGTTTCTCTCACATCAGTTCTCCACAATCCCTCCCCCTTAGAATTAGGGGAAAAATTCTAATTCGATTTATCTAGTAATCAGGCTTGCTTATCAGAGTTGGAACACACACCTACCAGAATTTTGAAAGGAGGGAGAAAAAAAAGGTAAAGAAAGGCTGATGTGATTTTTTTAAAATAGGATTATTGCAAAACAATCATATCTCCAGAGTGTACTTTACAAATGATCACAGAACATTTGGCCCCAAGATAAAGAGGGCCCATAAATGAGAACCAGTTTATTCTTTAAAACCAATAGAACACAAACAAATATTAGTTATGATAAAAATCCCAATGCAATTTGTTTGCAAGGGGTGGAAGAATAGGGAAGTTGAGATTCAAAATAACTGTTGCCTCATTTAACTAAAACCTTTATCATCTAACACATCTCTAATCTGGCCCTTGGCCATGCCTCCAGCTCTACTGACCTATCCAACAAGCACACCAATGTCCTCTTCCTGTTCCTAGGACCTGTGTATCCACAATGCTCTGTGCCTGAAGTACTCATTCCCCAGGTGTTTGCTTGACTTGCTCCTTCATCCCAGTTGCTGCTCAAATGTCACACTGAGAGGCCAAAATACCCATTCCATCTAAAGTATCCATTTAGGCCCATCACCGTCCCCTTCCTTTTCTTTTCATAGCAGCACCCGTCACTGCCTGACAACTCACATCTCATTTATACACTTGTGCTCTGTTTCCCTTGCACAGCATGAACTCCATGCCTGCAGGGACTTTGTCACCTCTGAGGTCTGCTATATCCCTTAAGTGTGAACATGGTCTGGCATATAGTAGACACTTAGAAATAAGTGGATTAGATAGTCACGATTACTCTGTATAAACTAAGTAGATTGTCCCCTCTTAGTAGTGGTACTGAGCCTCTGAAAAGTTTGGCTGGATCAATGAGAGCTGGAATTGAATCCTTATTTGACTAAACACCATCACCACCAACTAGGATTGTGTTTACTACAACGTTCTTTTATACAAAAGAAAAAAAATGACATATGTCAATGCACCCCCATTATCCTATTTTTCCCCTCATAGCAGTCCCCATTACAGATTAGGAAAAATAAGCTCATCTTACCTAGTGTGGGACCCAGGCAACAGAGGCAGATGCTATTTTTATGGGGCCAAGAACTTGTACAATTTGGGGGGCTCCTCTTTAAGGAAACATAATACAAAACCACAAGTGTAAAGCTAGGTTAAGGGCTTGAGAATAGGCCTCATAAGCGCCAGGTCTGCTCTTAACCTTCCTTAGGGTCAGCCAGGACCAGTGAGGGAAAGTGCTGTGGCTGTCCTTAGCTCACAAGTCACTCTGAACAGACCAACAATGGCTTAGTAGGAAATGGTTCTTGGGGCCCCTTAACCTTCCTGCCTTGGTTTCCCCCTTCACAGTGGTGTCAGTGTGCCGAGACCACAGTCAGAGCAAGCAGAGCCAATGGCATGTCCAGGGGATGTTTCAAAGGAAGCCAGCCCAGTGCACTGTTATTCCCAAATGACAGGAACTCTTCCTGGGTCAGTCTCAGCGTCTGAAAAGCCATGGACACTGCCTCCTAGCAGAGGGCTCTATGAGGACCCTGGGAGTCCCCAGAACCTGGCTTTGCTAAGCTCTGCCAGGAGCTTGATGTGAATTTGGAAATTTACAACTCCACACAAGGTGGGGGTGGCTTGAAGGAGTTTATCCCTGGGGTTCTGCCTGACTGGAAGCTGCTTTCTGCTTGGGCACACACACTGGAAATTGAGCTTCCATCATCTGCACAGGTTGTTCTGGTTACCAGTCTGGGTTTCCAGGGGAGGGAAGGTTTGGAAGTGCTAACCGTGATGGATAAGAAAAAGCTCTCATTTTCTTATTTGAGGAGAGGATTGGGTTGGTAATCAGATTGTGAGCTTTGAAAACAGAGGGAATGGGGACATCAGGAAAGTGGAGGCTGGAAGACCCAGTGCAGCCTCTGAAAGGCTTCCTTTCCCTGCCCACATGTGGGGTTGGGGACTCCAGCAAACCTGCACTGGAAGGAGGAGGTATTATGGCAGGAGCATCCCCTTGTGGTGGTTCCTGTAGAAGAGCAGCTCCGGGCGGCTGCACGGCGGAAGCCGTGTGGGTCCCGGTTCGCTGAGAGCAGCGCTGCACCTGTATCAGGTGCTGCGGACTACGGGGCGGGAAGGGGTTTTACGGAGCTGAAGGTCCACCAGCCCTCCCTGCCCAAGAGAGTGCTGCTGAGACCCAAGCTGCAGAGCTTTTGCCGGAAAACCGCTCGGGGGTTGACGCGGGTGTGTGCGGAAGCCTTTGGCCGGGGTTGACCCGTTCAGGCCCACACAGGTGGCGCTGGGCAGCTGCCACATTGCTTTGCTCAGCTTAGACTGATACTCCACAGCTAGGTTTGAAGTTCTCCGTCCCACTTCACCTACTGCCCTCTTCCACATTTTCTTTCTTTAAAGAGAGAGAGAGAGAGAGAAAAAAAATTAGTTTTTCATGTGGTCTTCATCGTACATGTGGTGCTGGGGTTTGAAATGGTGTTGTCACCGCTGAGCGCAACTCCAGGCCCCCACTGCTGAGGGGCAGCCCCAGCAACTCTTAGGGTCCTTGAAGGATGAGTGGGCACGGGGAGGAACGACTTGTACCTCTGAGGCAAGTTGCAAGCAGACACAGCACCCTACTTGAGCAAAATGCGTCTTTCCTCTATTGTTGAGGTCTTTTATACAGGTGCATAAACAATGATTCATTATCTGCCTCATTAACCAAATAGACCACCTGTAACCGTTTAAATTGTTTCCAGGTTCTAGGCCCTTATGCCCTAATTAACCACTAACCTAAAACTATTGGTACTGCAAACTTTTGAAGTTATCCTAAGTCCTATAATTGTTAATCTTAAGATATTTGTGCATCCTAGCCTATGTGCTAAGAAGTTAAAACTTCTGCAAAGATAGTAAAGGCTATTTTTACATACACTGTTTCCTTTGTTCCTTAGTTCCAATTATTTTGCTTTCTATCTCCAACCCTTCTTGGAGGTCAGTATAGCATCATCCTTCATGACTTTCATGTGTGTTATATAAGAACCCTTCTCATCAATCCCTAACAGTTATTTCCAATTTGAGTAAACAGCCAACTTCCAGAAGGGGTGTTTTTGGCAATATTCTGGAATGCTGGCTTTGCCAAGCCCTTACTTAAGTCTGGACTTTGTCAGAGAGAAGCTTGGTAGATATTGCCTCCTCCATCCTGCCGCCCACCATCTTATATTCTTTTTTTTTTTGAATTTTTTTTTATGTTTTGCATCTTTTTCTTCCTTTTTTTAATTGAGAAATTTATTTGTTGAACAATCATACAAAGTCTAACAAAATAATATATAATGTATATAGATTCTGAAAATTGGATTTACCCCCCAAAAGTGCTCTCCCAATTACCCACACTTATCCCTCCCGTCCCAAAAAATTACATTGATCAAGGCTGCAGGAAGAAGCTAAGGATGACTGATAAGTTTTTGCGACTTTACCTTCCAGTTTTAGAAATAATTACCTAAATTGATTTTTTTTGCATGTTAAAGACTGCTTTATTGGTGGCAGTTAGTACAAGTCAATAAATATTGATCCCCAAAGAAGAGCTCAGTTATTTATCAGACTACAGATTATTCATTCTTAGAGAGCTGAATGAAACTGAACCAAATGATTTCTGAGAAGACTGTAGTCAATCCTGCTTCTTGGGAAATGAAGACATAGCCAACTGGTATATGGCATATGCTGTTCCACCAACTGTAAGAAACATGGTGGCTCTATACAGGAGAGCATCAGCTACCCCACCCTTTAGATGCACTGGAATTCCATTATCTTCCTGAAACAGCTTTTGTTTCTCCAGAACTTTATTTTTAAAAGGCCTGCGTGAACCAGTGCTGATGGTCCTTTGAGCAATCTGGCGAAAACCCAGCAGATTCCGCAGCACCTTGCTGCACGTACTACCCACCAACCAAGACAATCGAACACCAAGAATGAAAATTTAAATTGATTTTTTTAAGATAAAAGGTTACCCTGGTATAAACTTTTAAAAATATTGTATCATAATTGATAATTTGTCCAGTATTAATCACAAAGTTTGCCACAACTTGCACGGCTGAACTCTGGTACAGATGAAGGCTGATGGAGGGTCATGAGAAAACACACAGACACTTAAACATAGACAGCTGGGAACAGGTGGGACTTGTCCTCTGATGAAGGAGCAGTGACCCAGGCTAGCACAGTAAGTTTACTTTACAGGATTTTATCATGTGACAGTTTTTCAACAGCAGACCTGCTTTGAAGGTTGCATGCTCTGCAGCATTTTTGTGGTTAACTTATTTATTCTTAGAGCTCTTTTTCCCTAGCAATCGGTGTCTCCACTAAAGACCAAGACTGCACATTCTGCCCAGTCCACAAAATGTCCACCTGGCAGGGCCTTGGCACCACTAAGGGTTGTCACTGGCTATGGGCCAAATCAACAGTCCCACCCTCTGGCTCTCTGCAAAAGTTTACCTGGCAAATTCGAACAGAAGTAAAACACAGGAAAACTTAATAACAACTGCAACTTGGAATCAAAAAGTACAAAAAAATCATCCAGAAACCTATGCTGAGAATTTACCAAAGTTAACTTCTTGGCTCTGTTTTACATTTTTAAAAGCTCCTTTAAAAACTTTTAAAACCCAAAGTGAATCAAACTCATTATTTTTCCAGATTTCTTTTCAGTTAACATACTTACAACATTTTCCTAAATCATTTCAATAAATGTTAACACGAAAACTTTATTTTGAATATTTTCAAAATATGTATGTAAAAGTATACAACCAGCATCTCCCTCACCCTGACTGAGTTTCCACAATGGTCAACACCTCAATTCTTTCTGGATCTTTTTTGTCTTTTTTTTTTTTTTAAAGAGAGAGAGAGACAGTGAGAGAGAGACAGAGACAGAGAAAATTAATTTTTATTGCATTTTTCACATGGCTTTCATTGCTCACTTAGTTATGTAGGTGGTGCTGGGGTTTGAACTCACATACTCAAGCATGCGAGGCAAGAGGTGAAACTGCTGAGCCACTGCTCCAGCCCCTCCGCCCACTTCCAATGTTATTAACATGTCAAAAAAGAAAATGTGTTGCTTGTTCTATAGAAATGATCCATATTTTGAATAGAGCTGATTAATTCTTCCTGGAGTTAGTTGTTCTTCCATACTAATTTTCTATGCACTGAATATTAAATCCAAAGCCTTGATTACATCCAGTTTCAGTTTTTTGGTGTGAGGTGCAAGAACACTTCACAGGTATATTAAATCACTTCAGGAGGCATGTGATGGCGGGTTGTCTCACTTTTAATGACATTAAGATTGATCAATGAGTTTAATAGGATGTCTATCTTTTTGTAATGATTTTCTGTATCAGTATTTCACTGAATGGTTTCACATCCTTCAGTGAATATTGTCAATCATTTTATGAGATGGTTGTAATTTTTCTAGTTCTCTACTTTTCTATTTTTACTTCCACATTTGTTGGCTGGGATTCTTTTGAATAGAACTCCCTAACCTTTCCTAGAACTATTGACAATGCACAAATTAAATTCATATTAGAAAGACAAGACAAAAGACAAATTCATATTACTTTCCCTTAAATTATAAATTTTTGGAGAATTAGCATCCTACTAACTTACAGTAGTACCAAGGTGTTTTATCATTATCATTTTATGATTTTTTTACATAGCTAGTGTTTCAATCAATTGCAATCATCATTCTTTTCGGGGGGGGCAGGGGTACTGGGATTGAACCCAGGGGCACCTAATAACTGAGCCAAATCCCTAGCCCTTGCTGTGGAAAAGGTCTTGCTAGGTTGCTTAGGGCCTTGCTAGATTGCTGAGGCTGACTTTGAACTTGCAATCCTCCAGCCTCAGCCTCCTGATCCACTGGATTACAGGTGTGTGTCACCATGCCCAGCTGTAGTCATCATTCTTAATAAAGCTATGTGTCCCATCTTTGGCCAATGGAAGTAACTTCAAACAGGAATTTGTTCTTTTGATGTGACAGCATTAGTTTTTGATAATTTCCTTGCTTACTGGTTCAACATAAAGTCCCAGACTTAGAATCAGCCATTTCTTTTAAGAGTTCTGATTTCTTTGAATGGCTAATAATGTTGAGAAACCACAGTATGAAATATAGATGTGTTCACTGCCAATGAATTATCATTTTTAGACATTTTCAGTCAATAGTGCTAGAAAATGCAAAATGTGGTACTAAAGGGTGAAAAAGCTAAGTTCATGTTCATATATATCTCATTAAAATTCAATATCTTTTTGGATATTGTTATGCTTTGAATATAGTTCATCCCCACAAAAATTTATGTTGAGGCAGCAGTGTTGGGATGTAGAGCCTGGTGGGAGGTGTTTTGATTAAGGATTGAATCTTTAATGGATGGGTTAATGTTTTCCTACATTAGTTTTTACTGTCAAGTAAGAATAAGGCAACTCCTCCTGATTTGCCACTTCAACTTACCACTTCCTGTGGTAAGTTAAAACAGCTCAAGGCCCTCACCAGAAGCCAAGTAGATGCTAGCACCATGCTCTTGGATGCCAGCTTCCAGAATCATGAGCCCAAATAAATCTCTTTCATTTATGAATTACCCAGTCTCAAGTATTCTGTTATAGCAATGGAAAACAGAAACATTTATTATTGTACCTCTATTCTCTAATGCCAATAATCTTGGTTCTAAAATCTTAACATAAGTACTTTATCCTATTCATAAATTTCAAAATAAAAACATCAATATTACAGTAGCAATAAGAGTAATCAGTGAAAGTTTAAAATTTCTTCATAGTTCTTTTTGTCTTTAAAGTATACCCTTCTGAAGATGTAAATTCAAAATATTTTTTCCAAAGTTACTTATTTCAGTTCTGTCAGCAACCTGATGGAAAATTATTTTCTTTCAGGCAGCTTTCAAATAAACTGTCCCTGATTAATGTTATTTAGGTACCATATTTTTTGTTTATTCATATAAAGCATGCCATAATGATGTTTTTATAATTTTGTAAGAGGAATTTTGTAGAGTTTTCTAAAAGTGGGATTGGAGGATCTAATAATAAATATATAATTTTGTTGGATATCTTTTCTGTAGGCTTATGTAATTTTTCATTCTTCTAACAATGCATAAAAATCAACAAGTGTAACAAAGGGAAGTTTGGATTTTAGAACCTAGAAACTTGTAGGAGACCTCTAAGGGAGCTTCATCCCTATTAATACTAGGAAAAGAGATATCAGTGGTAAGAACTGAGATCTCTAAGCAAGGGTGTTGCTGATACTTTAGGAACTAAATGAGTCTGCTGAAGAGGCAGGCCTGAGGCCTCTGACAGGGGCACAGCCCAACTCGTGCTAGTATCTCCAAGAGAACATAAAGGGACTACATCCTACATTGTTGAGGGAGGCACCATTACTCTGGTGATGCAGACAGAAAAATCAAAGCAACAGGAAGGAGTAGGTTGAATTCCCTTTCCTTCTTTCAGTTTTTTACCATCTTCTAGTAACACTCATTGACAGAAATTAAAAAGAAGTCAGATAGGGGCTGGAGCGGTGGCTCAGTGGTTTAGGTTCTTGCCTGGCAAGCACAAGGACCTGGGTCCAAACCCCAGCACCATGTACACAACTGAGTGTTGAAGCAACTAAGGCCTTGTGAAAAACTAAATAAAGTTATTCCTCTTTTTCTCTGTCTCTCTCACTGTCCCTCTCTCTTTAAAAATAATGAATGAATGAATTAACTAGTTAAAGACAGGTTAATCTGTCCTGTTAAGAGACATTAAAAGAAACTAACTTAATCACTTAAAAAAAAAATCAGCTACTAAGCTAGAAACAGAATTTTCAGAGTTCCAATGTCAGGTAGTAAATCATGGAGTCAGACTTAGAGTTGAGACAATAGCTGGCCTACATTAAAAGTAGAATTTATTCTAAGAAAGCAAGGTTTCCAGTATCAACAAATCTGTGAATGTAGTTCATCACATTAATAATTTTAAGGAGAACAATCATTAAGTCATTGCCTACCTTGGCCTGTGCTATTAAGTCTCAGATTCAAATCCACACTTACCCACTCCACTTTGCTAAGGCCAGGACTTTACAAAAAAAACAAAAACAAAAAAAAATATTTTCTTTTGCTAGGTTCCATTTCAACCTCCACCCAAAGAGGGTATTAGAAATGAACAGGAATTTTGGAGGAGAAAGGAGAGTGTCCATTATTCCTGGCTGCATCACACAGAGATGGTTCACCCAGGCACGAGTGATTGACTTCAGTACAACAGGTGGCTTCACACTATCAGAGCAGTCTCATCATGTCCCTTCTGGGAAACCAGCACCAACTGCACAGACACAAGTCCTAGAGCTCCTCTAAGCCTTTAAGTTTCAATAAATCCACCATTTCTCCCTTTGTTTTCTTAGAGGTGGCAGGTGTGTGCTTCCTAGAGTCACTTCCTCTGATACTCCAATGGCCCCTTTACCTTCTGTTCTTTTTTTACCAACCAGTTTTTTACTGCAAGTAATCATGGTTACCCTCTTGGCTAGGCCATAATAAAATCTCTATCAATGCTAAAAGACATCAGACATAATTCAACACTTACTCATAGTTTTTCAATAAAGCACTCAAATGAAAATTAAGTTTATATTTTAATGTGGTTCACATATGAACAACTAGCCTCAAAATCATCCTCTTCCTTAATGGGGTAAAACCAGAATAATTTTTGTGAAAATCAGGAACAAAGATGTTCACTACTCTCACTGCTAGAGATAGCATTTTACTTTAGGTAGCAACTATGCAATCAGACAAGAAAAATGGTAGGCATAATAATTAGAAAAAATAGGGTGTAAAGACAGTTTTTTCAAGAGATATATCTAGAACAAAACTACTACAATGATAGTTTAGTATTAATAGAGAAATTAATAGTCTTCATACATGCTATTATGATTTGGATTTGAAATGTCCCCAAAGGTTCGTGAGTTGAAGGCTTGGTCTCCAATACAGCTGTGTTCAGAGATGGGATTTTGGGGAAGTGATTGGATCAATGAAGGCTGTGACTTTGTCAGCAGATTAATCTATTCATGGATTCATGGCTACATGACTATTGGGAGGTGATTGAAACTAGAGGAGGTTAAAGTAAGTGGGTCCTTAGGTTCATGTCCTTAGGGATAGTATCCTGTCACTTTCCTCTCTGGTTCCTGGCTGCCAGCCTCAGCACTTACTAAGGCCTAAGGCCTTGAGCAACTTAGACCCTGTCTCAAAATAAAAATAAAAAATAAAACAAGGGCTGGGTTTGTGGCTCAGTGGTTAAGTACCCCTGGGTTTAATCCCAAGTACCAAAAAAAAGTATCAAAGTACAATTTTATCAAGAAATGTGCAAACCTATGTAATGAAACTTTGGAAATTTTTTTAGTCTACTTAGATGGTATGGTATTAGTCATTAAAAAAAAACAAAGACTAGAAGACTGAAAGAAATTAATCAATAAATTTAATTATACATGGAAATACAATATAAAGTGGTACTTCAAATCTGGGCATGGTGGCACACACCTGTAATCCCAACAGCTCGGAGGCTGAGGCAGGAGGATCATAAGTTCAAATTTAGCCTCAGGAACTTAGTAAAGCCCTAAGCAACTTAGGGCAGACTTTTTCAAAATAAAATAAAAAGGGCTGGGATGGGGGTGGAGTGGTGGCTCAACAGTTATGGTGCTTGCCTGGCATGCATGGGGACCCGGGTTCAAACTCCAGCACCAGCACCACATATATAAATAAGCATCAGAAAAACAAGACCCATATGAAAAAAGTAAAGTTTATTTTTTAAAAAAAGCAGGAGAGCACTGGGATGTAGCTCAGTGGCTAAGCACCCCCAGGTTCAATCTTTAGTACAAAAAAAAAAAAAAAGAAAAGTAATAAGCTCATACTTAGCAAGCATTTCTAGAATGAAGGATGAGAGAAAATTGGCCAAGGTAGGCAATGACTTTTAAACCCCTTTAAATGTTCATATGTATTGAAAGGCTCAAAACAACAAAACAAGATGGCATGGTATACAAGATAACCAATGAAAAAGTAATAATACACTTTATTCATTAAAAGGGTAATAACTGTCATTTGGTTGAAGAATGTTAGGTAGAAAGAAACTTAAATGGGCAGGAAAATAAGTTATATTATGATGAAAATGATTTTGAAAGTTTAAATATTACAAAACCTACTATTTCATGTACATTTATCTATATAAGAGTGGATACAGCAATAATCCAA
>PVKS010049512.1:0-11956 GCA_004027875.1 Aplodontia rufa
GGAAGCAATTTTTTATTTAGTTTTTCATGTGACTTTCATTCCTCCGACACCTTGATGTGCACGTAGTGCTGGGGTTCGAACTCATGTACTCGCACATGCAAGGCAAGCTCTGTAACCACTGAGCCACCTCTCCAGCCCCTAAACATTTTCTTAATAAAAATATAGACCATTTAGCAGCAATGGAAACCATATTTTCACATTTTTAAGATAAACAATTTCATAAACTAATATTAAAGTCAAGAGTGAAGTTAAGATGTCTTCTGGGCAAATAAAATAATTGATACTCAGTAAGGTGTGTGTGTTGGTGGGGGAGAAAGGGGGAATGATAATGATTTAAATAGAAGGTGTGTCTGAACTCTTGTTCAACCTTTTGTTTAATGTTTCCCTTCCCAGAACAATTTGTGGTAAGTGGCTTAAAAGAGCCAATCTTGGCTCCATTGGGTGGAGAAGTTGAGCTCAGTTGTCAGTTGTCTCCACCGCAGAGCGCACAACACATGGAGATTCGCTAGTTCCGCAACCGCTACACACAACCCATTTATTTGTACAAGGGAGGTAAAGACCTGTATGGAGAAACTACCTCCAGGTATGTGGAGCGGGCAGAACTCCTGAAAGACACAATAGCAGAAGGTAAAGTGACTCTCCGGATCTTTAATGTCAGTGTTGATGATAATGGACAGTACCACTGCTTCTTCAGGGATGATAATTTCTCTGAAGAGGACATCACAGAAGTGAAGGTCACAGGTAAGATGGTTCCCTCTCAGGTTTCCACGTGTGCATGATTCTCAATTCATCTGAGGCTGAGTATTAGAAAACCTCTGTGTTTCAGAATATTTCCTTATTACATGGTATGGTTAGGAAGTTCAAATTCTTGCACTTAATTTTTGAACTAGAAAAATGGAGAATCAAGAATGAAATTTGTGTATGTAAACACCTTCTTTATATGTCCACATTCACTATTAGATTTCTAAAAGACTAATAGACTCATTTTAACATTTATTTATATTTTCAATTATGTCTGATAGCACTTCAGTAAAATGTGATTTTTACAAGCAATCTGAATTTTTACAAAAGTCTCCTTCATGACAATTCTTATTCTCACTTCTCCCTGACTCAATTCACTGATTACTTAGCACTGGATTAATTTTCTTAAATTTATTCCTAAAAATCTTTATCTACAATATTTGGTGTTCTCAGATCTATATGTATATGATATATGCTATCTGTTACATGCAGATATGTAGCATTTAAGTCAGGCTCCTCACTCTTTAAATTACTCCAAAAGACAGAAAAGTGCAGGGGAGATGGAGTAAACTAAAGGATTTCATAAATGTGAACTCTCAATTGTCGGGCTCCAGGTCCTCTCATGTTTAACATCCTTATTAAACATTATATGACATTTGGCTCTATAGCCTAGATCTGAGCTACCCAACATAATGTGGCCATTTACATTTATATTTAAGTTAATTAAAATTAAAGAAATAAAATTAAGCATCCAGTTCTGAGATCTCATGGACCCCATTTTAGGTACTTAACAATCTCATGTAGGACATGGCTACTGTTTAGACAGCAGATATATAGACTATTTCTATCACTACATAAAGCATTATTAGACAGATCTGCTTTGGGGTTACTCTAAATCTCTACTTGTTCTTTCTTTGTCCACATATTAGGCAAGCCTTATGTCTCCAGCAATGTCTCAAAATTTTTCAATGCTTTATTTTCTTTAAATTAATATATATTGTATTTTTATGACACCAGTATATTACATATTATATATAAATGTCTATTATATAGAATGAGCATATAAATTAAAGTTTCAGTTTAGGTTTTAAACTTGGGTTTAGGCTGTCATCAATTATTTATAATTTATCATGGTGGTTCAAAAGAGACTTATGATGAAGACAGAAGAAAAAGTTATGAAGCCATAATATCTGTGAGGCCTAGAATCTTGATTGTTTTATATTCATTATTATAATCCAAGTATCTATCCAAGCCTCTGAAGTTTAATAAATAATCACAAATATTTTTGAATGAATGAGTGAAACAAAGAGGCATTTCCTCACCTGATTTAGTTAGGATAAGATGTTCGTTGTATATCATAACCCCTCTGCCTACCTTGTTTTCTTTCTTTTTGCATTAACATCTCATGGCAATCAAAGCCCCACAGAATGTTGACCAACAAGAGTATCAAAGGACACTGGTATTGAAATGAGGGAGGAGAGGTTTTATTTCTCTGTTATGTTTCCTCTTTCCTTTACCTAAAAAATATTGCTTCCCCCTTTGTATCTAACCAGCTACAAGCTCAGACATACAGATTATTGTGCATCCTCCTCATACCAAAGGTGTTATTGTGGAATGTCATTCAGGAGGTTGGTTCCCACAGCCTCAAATGGAATGGAGAGACAGCAGAGGAGAGGTCCTCCCGCCAACATCAAAATCTTACTCTCAGGATGGAGACAAATTGTTCAACATGAAGATGACTCTTCTTCTCAGTGATGCCCACACCAGGAATGTCATTTGCTACCTTAGAAACCCTCTCACTGGCCAAGAGGAAAGGACAAGCATTGTCTTACCAGGTGAGATCTGTGTATTTGTCCTTCAAATAGTAGCCATTGTCACACGATTTATAAACAAAACAGAAAACTCCATGTGTTTTCTTCACCTTATTGTAAGACTTTACTTTCTCTTGTGTTTAATCTCCATCTTGTTTGTTATCTTCCTTATTCTCTTTGCTACATTCATTATTTTATCTGCTTTCTCGGTGTTGGAGTTCCCAAGGCATAGTTTTTGAGCCTTTAGTCTGTTATGAGTTCATTCTGCCTCAGGGTTTAAAATATCATCAATATAATGGCTTCTCAAACTATATCTCTTGGCCAAACCTCTGCCACACTCTGTTCTCATCACCAACTCAGCATCTCAACGTAGAAGTCTAGTAATTATCTGAAGCCAAGTATATAAAAACTAAACTCCTGAATGATTTGGGAGGATGGCAGCTAGGAGGAGACTGTATACCTAGCTGCTCTGTGAGTACTGCAGGAGCTCTGCTTCTTTGTGAAGTGGGTGAAGGATGGATTTTGCTGGAACTCAATATTGGGCAGAGTGTCTCAGAGATTTGGAAATTTGTGTGCACTGGTGGAAGAGGAGGGAGTATTGTGGCCCCAGCCTAGCAGAGCCTGTGGCTGTTGTCCCAGTGGCATTGCTTCAGCGCATGGGGTGGCAGAACACTGAGAAAAACAAAATGCTGATTTAATATCAATTTCCTGGGATCAGAAAACCAGGAACCTGGGGCTGCCCCAGCGCAAGGGAATGCGCTTTGCTTCCCAGCAGCTGTGGAGATGTGAGGCAGCAGTCATCTTGAAGCAATCCTGCTGCAGCAGGCGCCAAGAAAACTGAGCTAAAACCAAGCTCTTCTGGAGGGTGCCTGCCATGTGATCAGAGGGTGTGCAGGGCGGACCAGGAGTGAGACCCCCAGACAACTTTTTACAGAGGGAGATTCAAGTTGAGGAGGTGAAGGAGAGCCTGGTTTGCTTCCCACTTTGAACCTGATGGCTTGCATGACCAGTTGGGGTAGGGCGGGAGTGTAAAAGCGTGGGAGCAATTATACACTGGAAATAAGCCTGCAAAGTCTGCAGGGTTGAGGGACTGACTCTTCCTGCTTCATGAGTGGCCCTGGGGAGACTCCCGGGACCCAGTCTTCCAGCTGGAGTTAGACAGCAGCCAGGCTCTTGAGGTGTTCTGGGCTAGTTTCTCTAGAGCAGCTGCCTCCTCCCAAAGCTCTGGAGATGAATCAGACCAAGTGCTACCCACCAGAGCTCCACCCACAGAGCTCCACATCCCCATCCTGCTAGTGCATTAATCTGAACTGTGTGGACAGAAATCCAGCTGTCAGTACATCCCAACCTGTCCTGCCTCATATAGGAGTGAAGGGAGTTGAGAGTTTTTTATCTCAAACTGGCAACTCGGTAAACACTGCAAATAAAGAGGAAAGATTCATCAACCCTAAACCCTTGCTTCTCAGTTGGATTACAGAGCAAGCATCTACTCTCATTGACTGCTGTGACCATGTCAGTGGATACAATTTCTCTCTCTCTGTCTCTGTCTCTGTCTGTGTCTCTCTCTCTCTTTCTCTCTCTATTTATCTATCTATAGCATATTTGGGTTCTTTTTTCCTTTCATTGTTGGCATTTTAAAAAAATATAGTCATTTTTCTCTGCCCCATCTTTTGAGATTTTGATTATTATATCTTGGTTTTGCTTTGTACTCTTTTTCAATAGTTTCTCTTGTTTCTCCTTCTCTCCTTCTTTCTGGTAAAAACCAAACACTGTTGCTCTCTCTTTCTCTCTCCCTCTCTATCGTTCTTAATTGTGCTAATCTACTTTTTCTCTTCCTTCCTTATAACTATCTCATCCTACATCTCTTTTGCACTCTTTCTGTTTACTCTCTGTAATTGTAAGCGCTTTTCTACCTTTCTATCACATTTTCTTTTTCTCTTTATTAACTGTTTTCTTACCATTTTTTAGCACCAATAGGTTTACATAACTCCTGCCCCCAACACCAATGCTGTGGAGGTGTTAGTAGACAAGAGTTGGATGTTTAATGCCAGAGGTAATTCTTGGTTACTTGTTGTCATCATCCATTTCAAGTGTTGACACTATCATTTCTTTCTCTCTCTTTCTCTCTTTGTTGTTGCAGCAATTAACATTGTAGATATCATAGTAGGAGCCTAGTAAATAATTTAATGCTGTGTATTGTATGCACTGGTTCCTGCAATTGTTTGTTTCCCCCATTCATTTTTTATTTTTTAAAACTTTATTTATTAGTGCATTATAGTTTTACATAATGATGAGATTGTCACATATTCCTAGATGCGCACAAGTTAGCAATACAATTTGTTCAATATCCCCCCTTCAAAACCCCTCTCCTCTCTCCTCCTGTCCCAATATCTCTTGCCTTTCTTCTGGGTCATATATTGTTCCTAAAGAAACCCAAATATAGTGACATAATTCTTATACCTTTGAAGAACATTTATATATATAGTATATACAATGACACTTATAACTGCTTGGAATGTGCCTTGCTTTATCTCAGTTCCAACATTTCCCCTTCTCCTCCCTTCCTATCATCCCTTATTATTCTTCAAAATATTTGAAAATAGGATTAAACATTTGTTTTTTGTTTTTGTACAGGTATGCAGCAAAGCTTGTTCAAATATCTTATTAAGTACCTTGAAACTGTGCAACTGTATTTCATAAATATTAACATTTAGCATTTTTGTTTAATAGATCACATACATGAGTTTGTCCAAGCCTGGGTTTAGGTCCAGCCTCCACAAACGAGGGAAATCATTCTGCCCTTGACTCTCTGGGTTTGGCTAACTTCGATCAGCATGATTTCTTTCATCACCATCCATTTACCTTCACTGGATGCAATATCATTGTTTCTAAAAGCTGAGTAGAACTCCATTGTATATATATATATATATATGTGTATATATATATATATATATATATATATATATATACCAGAGCTTTTGAATCCATTCATCCAGTGAGGGGTATCTGGGTTGGTTCCATAATTTAGCTATGAATATAGATTTCATTGTGTCACTGTAATGTGCTGACCCTAACTCCTCTGGGAAAACACCATATGGTGCATCCAACCCCAATTTTTTGAGGAGTCTGGACACTGCTTTCAAAGAGCAGCTGTACCAGTCTGTAGTTCCACCAACAGTGTTAGTGCTCCTATCTCCCTATAACCCCTCCAGCATTTCTTATTATTCATATTCTATCTGATTGGATTCTCCAATCTGATTGGAGTGAGGAGAAATCTTAATATAGTTTTGATTTGCATTTCTCTGATTGCCAGTGATTTAGAACACTTTCTCATATATTGATTGGCTTACTCAATGTCCTCTGTTAATAAGTTTCTGTTTAGCTCGGTGGCCCATTTATTGATTGGATTGTTTGTGTTTTTGTTATGGAATTTTTTGAGTTCTATGTAAATTTTGGATATTAGTCCACTGTCAGAGGGATTGAAGGCCATGATTCTCTCTCATTCTGTAGGTTGTCTCTTGACTGTTTTGACTATTTCATTGATTGTACAGAAACTTTTTCATTTAATGGCATCCCAGTCATTGATTTTTTTTACTGTAATTCTTTCACTTTAGGAGTCTTGTTGAGAAAGTCGTTGCCAATGCCCATATGCTGGAGTGTTGGTCCTAACTTTTTTTTTGTAGCAGTTGTATGGTAGCTTATTTAATTCCTAAATCCTTGATCCATTTTGATTTGATTTTTATGCAAGGTGAGATCTAAGGATCTAATTTCAATTTTCTGCAGGTGACTGTCCAGTTTGTCCAGCACCATTTATTGAATAGGCTTTTACTCCTCCATGTTATATTTTAACCCCCTTTGTCAAATATCAGATGTTTAAAGATTTCTGGGTTTGTTTCAGTCTTCTATTTTATTCCATTGGTCTTCATTCCTGTTTTGATACCCATACCATGCTGTTTTTAATATTACAGCTCTATAGTAAAATTTTGGATCTAGTATTGCAAAACCACCTGTTTTGTCTTTCTTGTTTAGTAATGTTTTTGGCTATTCTGGGTTTCTTACTATTCCATATGAATTTGAGAATTGCTTTTTCTATGTTTGCAAAGAATGACATTGGAACCTTGATGGGTATTGCATTGAATCTGTACAGTGCTTTTTGTTTTCCCCCTATTCTGTGTGATACTGGCAATCTACAGGGACACTAAAGTTTGCAGGTTTGAAATTCAGCTGCTGAACTAAACTTCCCCTAACATTACTCCAATGCAAAGAAGAAAGGAGACAAAAATACATAAATAATTAAAGAGAGACCTAAAGATGGCAGAAGCAAGCTAGGCAGCAATTTTAAAAAATACTTAAAAATAAATGAGAACAGTGATTCAACATATCAACGTTTTGGGAACAATATGAAGTCAGTTCTAAAAAGAAAGTATAACATTGAGCTCATATACTAACAGAATAGAAGGACATCAAATAAACAACCTAGAATTAAATCTTAACACCCTAGAGAAAGAAGAACAAACCAACACCAAAATCAGTAGAAGGCAGGAAATAATTAAAAACAGAGCCAAAAGTCAATGAAATTGAAATTAAATGAATTATGAGAGATCAATAAAACTAAAGCCTGGTTTTTTGAAAGGATAAACAAAATTTATAAGCCATTAGCCAAAGAAAGTACTGAAATTATTAAAATCTAAGATGAAGAAGGAAATATCACTATAGATACTTCTGAATTCCAAAGATCATCAGAAATTATTTTGAAAGTTTATACCCCAATAAGCTAGAAAACCTTGTAGTTATGGACAAATTCCTACAGACATATGATCTACCCAAATTGAAACAGGAGGAAAAAGAAAACTTAAACAGATCAATTTCTAGTAATGAAATTAAATCAGCCATGAAAAACCTTCCAACAAAGAGAAGCCCTGGATTGGATGGATTGTCAGCAAAGTTCTACCGGACCTTTAAAGAACTAATACCAATCATCCTCAAATTGGTCCATGAAGTAAAGAGGGAATTTTGCCAAACTCATTCTGTGAAGCTAGTATCAACCTGACACAAAGACACAAGAAGGAAAGAAAACTTCAGACCAATATCCTTGATGAACACTGATGCAAAAATTCTTAATAAAATATTGGCAAACTACATACAAAAATACATTTAAAAAGATAGTGAATCATGATCAAGTGGAATTCATCCCAGGGATGCAAAGTTGGTTCAATACATGAAAATCAATGAATGCAATCCACTACATAAATAGACTTAAAAACAAGACTTACACAATTATCTCAATAGATGCAGAAAAAGCATCTGACAAAGTACAGTACCCACTCATGTTTAAAACACTAGAAAATCTAGGGATAGAAGGAACTTATCCTCAAATAGTAAAGACTAAAATATGACAAATCCAAGACCTATGTAATTTTGAATGGAATAAAAATGTAACAATTCTACTAAAAACAAGAAAAGACAAGTATGCCCACTTTCACTAATCTTACTAACATAGTCTTTGAAACTGTAGCCAGAGTAATTAGGCAAGAGAGGTAAATTAAAGAAATACAAATAGGGAAAAAGAGTTCAAATCATCTCTATTTGGTGATGATATGAACATATATTCAAAAGACTCAAAAAACTCCACTACAAGACTTTGAGAGCTCTTAAATGAATTCAGCAAAGTAGTAGGATACAAAGTCAACATTCACAAATCAGTTTTGTTCCTGTATTCTAGTGATGAACTTGATGAAAAAGAAATTAGGAAAACCATTGTATTCACAATCACTTCAAAAAAGTAAAATAAAATACTTAGAAACCATTCTAACAAAAGAGGTGAAGGACCTTTATAATGAAAACTATAGAACACTAAAGAAATTGAAGATCTTAGAAGACGGAAAGACCTCCCTTGTTCTTGAATATATAGGGTTAATATCATCAAAAAGGCCATGTTACCAAAAGCACTGCATGGATTCAATGCAAAACCCATCAAAATTCCAATGATGCTCTTCATAGAATTAGAAAAGGTGGTCATGAAATTCATTTGAAAAAATTAGAGACTGAGAGTAGCCAAAGCAATCCTTGGCAAGAAAAGTTAAGCTAGAGGTATCACAACACCAGACTTCAAATTATACTCAGAGCTATAGAGTAACAAAAGCAGCATGACACACTGGTAACAAAACAGATATGAAGACCAATAGGATAGAATAGAAGATACAGAAACAAATACATAATTTAGTCACCTAATACTTAACAAAGGAGCTGAAAACACAAGTTGGAGAAAAGATAGTCTTTTAAACAAATAGTGCTTGGAAACCTGGAAATCCATATGTAGTACAATGAAATTTAACCCCTATGTCTCACACTTCACGAAACTCAACTCAAAATGGATCAAGAGCTAGGAATTAGGCCAGAAACCCTACACTACCAGCAGAAAAGCCCAACACTCCAACACTTTAGCTCAGGAACTGACTTCCTAAACAAGATCCTCAAAGCATAAGAAGTAAAATTAAAAATCAATAAATGGGATGCATCAAATTGAAAAGCTTTCTCATAGCAAAGGAAACAATCAAGAGCATGAAGAGAGAGCCTACAGAATGGGAAAAAATATTTGCCAATTGCTCCTCAGATAGGGCATTAACATCCAGGATATATTTTAAAAAGTACTTAAAAAAAACTTAGGAAAAAAATAGCACAATCAGTAAATGAGTAAATGGAAAAAAGAATTAAATAGACACTTCTTAAATGAAGAAATACAAGTGGTCAACAAATATATCAAAAATGTTCAATATCTCTAGTAATTAGAGAAATGCAAATTAAAACTACACTAACAGTACCCCTCACTCCAGTTAGAATGGCAATAATCAAGAATATGAACAATAAATGTTGTTGAGGATGTAGGGGAAAGAGAACATTTATGCATTGTTAGTGGGACTGCAAATTGGTACAACCCTCTGGAAAACAGTATGGAGAGTCCTCAAAAAACTAGGAATGGATTCACCCTCTTCCTAGAATGCTGTAAATCCCACTAACTTCCCTTATCTCCCCGAAGTCTATGCTAAAATTTTCACTTTCTTAATAAGCATTACCTTGACAAAACAACCTGTAATATGCAAACTGCTCCTCACCACCTGGGATTCCCTTCCTCACACTTCTTTAATTTTTCATTTTTAATATTATTACTTTTTTTAACAAAGAGAAGGACAGTGAGAGAGAGAGAGAGAGAGAAAGAAAGAGAGAGAAAGAGGCAGAGAGAATAAATTTTTATTGAGTTTTTCACATGGCTTTCATTGCTCTGACACTTATTTTTGTACATAGGTGCTGGGGTTTGAACCCGTGTACTTGTGCATGCTGGGCAAGTGCCGTAACCACCGAGCCACTGCTCCAGCCCCAGTATTATTCCTTTTTAACCCACTTTATAACTTAATTATTATTTTATTGTCTCTTATCTAACTCCTTCTCCAAAATATAAAGGTAGGGATCTGTGTTGGTTTTATAAACTGAGACACCCCAACCGCTGCAAAATGGCATGATACGTGGTAGTTAAACAAAAAATAATTAACACTTATATGATTGAAATAAAACAAAGAGCCTTGTAAAATGCGAAATAAATATGTATGTTCATGAAATTGGTGCTGGAACCATATGTTGAGAAACAAATTATAACTAAAGTATATTATAATAGGAAGAATTCCATTAACAGTTTGAGGAATTTCCATTGTTCAAGACACTTTTGCATTTTTTCATCTGATACTAAAAAAATAAGATTCATTTTATAGTTGCATTAGACACAGAAGACAAACTGTTATAGGCGATAAAGAAAGACTAACCTACCTACCTACCCTCTGCCCCAAAGTTCATGGCAGATATAGATGAGAAAATACTTAATTTACTTGCAACTTCAGTAAATAATAAGGGACATATTTTCTCAGCTAACACTTTCTTAAAGTAGACATGTACTTTAAAAAACTATGTCTTAAAAAGAATTATAATTAACACAAATTTTGGAGAAAGTTCCATGAAATACAGATACCACAGGGAGATCAGATGTTCCATTTGTTGAATATCAAAATACATAGAAAGAGTAAAAACTTATGATAAAGAAAATATCATAAATTTAATTTTACTTAGGACTTGGACCCTGTCTGACTTGTGAGCAGGCAAAGGTCTGTTTTTACCTCATTGGGTTGCAATATGGAGCACTTATCTGGCTATTAGTTCTAAAACCATGGGGCTCTCAGTCCTATGAATTACATGCATGGAAAGCACCATCCCAATATATATTTATGCCATGTCAAACACTCAAAATGACACAGCAGAGCTCTTGATTGGCTCTGGAGCAGGCTCCTGGATTCCTTTCCTCACAGGATTGCAGGACATAATGGAAATGACATGTTCTAGTTTGGGTAGGATAAGGTTTTCCTCTGGGAAGAAAGACATCACATTTTCAGAAAAATTGACAAAGTAATGTCCAACAAGCACAAGGTAGTAGACCAAAGTAGATGCTTGTTCATATGAATAGGAGAGAGAAATTTACTAAACTATGTCTTTGAGTGTATTCGAGGTGAGTAATGCCAGGACCCAAGAGTACTTTGGAGAATTCAGGGCTGCACATATTCTGATAGTTTAGACAAGAGGACTGAAGGACAAAGTTGAGACTGACATTATTGTAGTCCCTAAATACCTGTGTCTGAGTCTTGGGTAGGGGTTTAACAGGGAAGAACTTAGACCTGCCTCTTCCTTTTACTTAGGAAGCTCAGGAGAAAGAACAGATGGGAAGAAATACAGAGTGGCCTTCACTCACCTTTGGCACAAGCCTGGTGCAGCCTCACTCTTGACTCAGTTCTACTTTTCACCCACTCAATCATAAAAACCTCTCCAATCTGGCTTAGGTCTAATATTTCAGGGTGATGGCATCTTGAATGGGAGCATGCTTTGGATGAATGATCGTTCCTAACTGGGTGAGTCCAACACTCCAAGTTTCCTAAGAGGTAAGATCTGTAACTCTCCATTTCAGATGAACTGTTTTCACAGAAGAAAATTTGGATAACAATTCTAGTTACAATTCTGATTTTGCTGTTATCCTCTGTCACAGTGCCCAGTTATGAACTACATTGCAAACAACGAGGACAAGGTAAGTAGGTTTGAAGAATGGGCCATCTGTGGAGGCTGGAACTAGACCCTGACCATTGAGAAAGGAGGTCTATTATCATATGTTAAATCCGGATAAGTTGTAATGTTATACAACCTAATACATTTTTAGAAATGTTTTGGGAAGGGGAGGGGAGGGATAAGGGTGGGTAATTGGGGGGGCACTCTTGGGGGTAAATTTAATCTTCAGAATCTATATTCATATGATATTATTTCATTAAAAACTTATATGATTGTTCAACAAATAAATTTCTCAAGAAAAAAAGAAT
>PVKS010049513.1:0-11970 GCA_004027875.1 Aplodontia rufa
GGCTATGCAGGTATGGACATACTATTCTTTAAATACCTCATGTTCTAAATTATCCACTCTGGTGCTTTCCGAGTACCGGAAACTATCACCTGCAGTTTCCTTCACTCTCTTCCTTCATCTAGGATCTCTGATTCATTCAAACCAATTTAGAGGCCTGCAATTTTGTGCATGATTTTAGGAACAGTCCTGCTCTTAGAAGGGAGTGCCCTTCATCAGCGTGGGTCAGGGCAGCATGAGACTTTTCTAGCTCATGTACCAAAGTCTTAGGCCTTTCCCCTTCTATTGTAAAAAATTGAATGATCATTGTGGTAAAATATATAAAGAAGAAAATAGTCCTCTGTAGCTAAACCAATGGGATATAAAATACATAAAAGATTATACTACTTGTTATATAAAAAAGACAAACTTTTTCTGAACAATATTGCGATTACAGTATACATGTAAAATTATGTGCTATACTTTCACTTTTACTGTTCTGCCCATCACATTGTAGGCATTTCCATAATATATTCTCTGTGAATATTGTGGGGAAATAAAAAAGCTTTTTGAAAGAATGTACCATAATTGGATGTCTTACCTATTTTTTTTGAGAGAAAGAATCAACTTTATTTAGTTTTTCATCTGGTCTTTGTTTCTCCGACACTTAATTGTATATGTGTATATGTGGTGCTAGGGTTCGAACCAATGTCCTCACATATGCCGGGCAAGCACTCCAACCACTGAGCCACTGCTCTAGCTCCAGCTGTTACCTTTTATTCTGTTTCCAAATATTGCCCATATTTTCAATAGTTTCTGTAAGATACATTTCTGGTAATAGTTACCTGATCAAGGAATTTAATTTTTCCCCCCAATGGGAAATTGGCTTTTTTTTCTGTCTTGTAAAAAGATATGTTATATATCAGTTTCCAACAGTATCAGATATAACAGCAGGATTAAATATCAGTTGAAATCCTACTATAATGATAATTGTAACCACCACTTAGAAAGTAACTTCATATGTATACATTCATGCAGATATATTCAAATAGACTCCTACAAAAATGGTTTTCCACTAGCCTTGCTGCTTTATGACTATCACTATATTTTAGGCAGTTCTGTCAGTAAAAATCACATATTTATTTTATTGTTTGCATAACCTATTCTATGGTTGTGCTATGACTCACTTAAATAATCCCCCTCATGCATATTTAGATTTATAGTAATCACTTCAAAGAACATTGCAGTCTATAGGTTCTTTGTTCATTTGTCAAAAAGTTCATTAGATGTGTCAGGGGAATGTACATGTCATCAACTCTCATGACCATGCTGGTTAATTCTTACCGCGGACAGTGTCCTGTGGTTTTGTTATCCTTCCCATGGTTTCAGTCCAGGTTTGTCATGTGCGTCTTGTTAATTGCATTTTCCTAATCTTTGTACTTGTTCTACTAGTCTTTATTAGTAATAACTATTTATAGTTATGAAATGCTAAGGGTCTGATATGTTTCAAGTATTTTTCTCAATCTAACAAAAGGTCATTTGTGGCATATTCCATTTTGTATAAGTTTTGCATTTTTATGTGACTTTGCTGTCATATTTTGAAAACAATTCTGTATCCCCAAATGATCACAATAGTCACCCATCTTTTTCTATTACTCTCTTAATTGCATTTTTAAAAATTTATTATCTTTGCCCCATCTGGGATTTACTTTGATCTAGAGAGTAAGGTAATGATTTAAGTTCTTTACTTTCTCCTCTGTCTCCAAATAGCTAGCCAGTTATATCAATGTCATGTATTTATTAAAATATCAACAGTCCACTGCTAGATTATCTACCATTCATGTAAATTCTTGTGTATACTGAATTCTTTTTCAATGTTCTCAATTAAGTTCCCTTTGTCTCTGATTCTTCCTATGCTAACACTATACTTTTAAAATAACTTGAAGTTTCATAATAATCTAATTGTCAAATTAACCTGTCTTTGTCCCACCCCGAAGCTTTCCTGTGTGTTAAAATTTTTTTTATAAGAGTTGATGGCACTTGGCAAAGGTTAGTAAGTGGTGATGGAAGGCAGACTGGAAAGTGAAATCAGTATTTGGGTTTTTTTTCCAGAACTTTACCCTTTTATGAACTTGAAGCTTGCTTAATGGGATTTTGTAGAAACTGGGGAAAGAATGTCTCAAATCCAGTGGAGCTGTCCTTGCCCTGCCTGCCTTTCTACTCACACCTGCCAGACTCCTGCCCTCCCTGCAGCACCAGAGCCATGCTCCACAAGGTCCTGATCCTTCCTTTCCTGTGCACTCTGGCTGTGGTTTTCCCTACAGTGCCCCCAGAATCAACCACTGATCTACTAGAATGGATCAGTGATCTGGAGTTAACCACTGATGGAGAGGTAACCAGGGACCAAGATTCAATCCCTGGCCTAGACCAGACCACAGACCTAGAGTTGACCACAGACTTTGGAGATCACCCAGACTATAGAATTCTCTATTCACCTTGAAACAGCCACCACTAGCTTTGTGGAAGAAGTCAGTGAAGGCCCAGATGATTACGGTACATTTTAGACAAAGAGCTTTGTGAATAAAGATTTTGACCAGACCAGCACCTCTATGGGAAGCAATGAGTCCACCTCAGTGCATCTCTAAAATGAAGCAAAGTCTCCATTAGCTATGACGATTACTCTGCTATTCACCATTGTCTGAGAAGACTTGTACTAATTGGATATTGCTTGATTGCAGAAAACTAGTGAAGCATGACAGCTGAGGAGAAATGACAAGGCAGTGGTCCAGAGTGGGTGTTGTGAATTGTACAGATGGAAAAGGTCATTTTTTAGCTCTGTCCCATTTAATATGGATTTAATAAATTTTTGTTGGAGTTGAAAAAAAAACAAAGAATGTGTAATCTGAAAGGTATATGGAATAGGCTGATTTTCTTGGACCTTTATTTGAGAGTGATTAGGCAGAGTATTTGCTCTCACACGTAGGTCTCATGGAGAAGGACTTGGAATCCATATCTCAAGAAAGCATTATTCTCATTAGTAAGCTTAGTCTTGGAGACTCTGGGATCCCATTTATCATTTGTGAACTTTTTTTCTGATGTGGCTTCTTTTTACTTTTTCCAATCCTTTATACTCTGTCTTCTTACAGATTGGAGCTAAACATGGTGTTATATATTTGATCACAAAGTATGGCTACCTACATATGTATGACTTAGAGTCTGGTGTGTGCATCTACATGAACCGTATTAGTGCTGACACAATTTTTGTAACTGCTCCACATGCACCAACCTCTGGGATTATCGGTGTCAACAAAAAGGGACAGGTATGTAGCTCTGAGGTTTCATTTCCTACCTTTTCTCTTCAGCAAGGACGAGAGCTTAAACTTTGCTCCTTCTCCAGGAAAGTTATTAAGCATAGTTAGCTCCTGTTCTTAAGCTTATATCCATGTTTATCTTCTCCTTCACATCATCACTTCTCTTTAGCCATCACCATTGCTAATGCAGGATTGATTCTGAGAGGAAAACAGCTCCTTCCTGCATGAAGCATCTACCAGTGCAGCAACAGTTCTGATAAGCACCTTATGCATCTTCATGCTATGCTCCCATTGATTGGAGGAGGCTAAAAAAAAAAGCAGATACTATGCTATTAAGTTACCTCTCTCAACTAAAGTTAAAAAAAGAAGAAAATTCATTTTTCTGTGCTTTCAAAAGAAAAATTGAGCTGGAGCAGCGGCTCAGCAGTTATGGAACTTGTCTGGCATGCGCAAGGACATGGGTTTGTACCCCAGCTCGACGTATGCAACAATGTTGGAGCATTGAAAATCAGATGAAAAACTAAATAAAACTGATTCTTTCCTTCTCTTACTGTCCCTCTTTCTCTTAAAAAAATGAAAGGAATAATATTCAGTTATAAACAAGTCATTTTGTCATAGTGCTAAATAGATTATGATTAGCGCCCATATGACTTAACATTTTTATAGTCTTTTAAACAGCTACATAGAATCACATGCTGTCATTATAGTGGGTGGTTCTACTTTGTCACCATTAGGATCCCTGCTTCTTTGCATCTTTTCTTTTCTTTCTTTCTTTCTTTCTTTTTTTTTTGGGGCTGAGGACCAAACTCAGGGCCTTGCGCATGCTAGGCAAGTGCTCTGCCACTGAGCTAAACCCTGCATCTTTTCACTATTAGGGCCAACATCACAAGCATGCTCAACAGGAGTCTGGGAATTTGGCAGACATTGCAGTGTCATGAGAGAATGTGGCAGATCATGTTTGTGAAGCAGTCTCCCAGGTGGATCTGATCTCATTTGGTGGGTCCTTACAGGTGCTGTCAGTTTGTGTTGAAGAAGAGAACATTGTGAATTATGCAACCAGTGTGCTTCAGAATCCAGACTTGGGTCTGCGTTTGGCTGTTCGTAGTAATCTGACTGGGGCAGAGGAGTTGTTTGTGAGAAAATTCAGTACCTTGTTTGCACAGGGGAACTATCCTGAAGCCGCCAAAGTAGCAGCATCTGCACCAAAGGTAATGGAACTTGAATACTGTATGCCATTCTGAAGTTTTAGGACCCAACCTTGAGGGCAAAATAAAATATGAAAGCATTTCACTACTGCTATTGGAGTATATTAGTGTTTGTTAGTGTGCTTTTTGTTTATTTTAATTTTTTTGTACCAATGATATAGCAGTAATGGAGACAGAAAGACAAAAAAACTCAAAATGCTCCAGCATTTTTTTCTTTTTTGTGTTCCTGTTATTGTCTGTGTTCATACATATTTTTTACCGAGCATCTCAGCTCTGATTGGTGACTTGAATTTTCCACTATTACTACCTAATTGGAGCATCTCAGCTCTGATTGGTGACTTGAATTTTCCACTATTACTACCTAATTGTTAAATATATAACTATAAAAAAATCAAGTAGGTATACCTATTTTATTTAGTGACTGTCTTACTCTGAAATTTCTTCACTCTTCTAGAGAATAACAGTTCTACCTGTGGCTTTTTCTTTGCTTTATTTCATTGGGATAAATTGTCCTGGGACTGGACTTACTCCTGAGTAGATAAAGCCTTTTTAAAAGAATTTTTTCCTTTCAAGTGATGGATTTAAACAAATAATTTCTAATGGGACTTTGAATATTTTGAATTAGAATGGTGATAGAAGTTCATTACTACAAGACCAAGTTAGAGGTCTAGTTCTCACTGCAGACTCCTAGGGTAGAAGTAAGATCCAAATTATGAAGTTACCCTAGGATTTAGACCCACTGTACTTAGTTATTGATAGAGGTAGAAACAGTTGCTTTGGTAGAGGAATTTTGTCCCTGTCAAGTCAATGTAGAATTCCTTTGGCATATTGTTTTCCATGAGCAAATTGAGTGACAGGATGCCCTGTGATTGAAGCACAATAATCTGTATTTTAATTTATTATCAGGGAATTCTACGTACAAGTGACACAGTCCAAAAGTTCCAGAGTATACCTGCCCAGCCTGGCCAGGCCTCTCCTTTGCTTCAGTACTTTGGAATCCTGCTTGACCAGGGTCAGCTCAATAAACTTGAATCTTTAGAGCTTTGCCGTCCAGTTCTTCAGCAGGGGCGCAAGCAGCTCTTAGAGAAGTGGCTGAAAGAAGATAAGGTAGAAACACTAGTGAAATCATAACCCCAAAACAGTTTGAAAACTAGGTTCCAGGTCCCCTGCTCCTATAATCCTGATGTTGTCTTATCCTTTGGCATGTACAGCTGGAATGTTCAGAAGAGCTAGGCGATTTGGTCAAAACTGTTGACCATAAACTCGCTCTGAGTGTGTACCTTCGGGCAAATGTGCCAAGCAAAGTTATCCAGTGTTTTGCAGAAACAGGCCAATTCCAGAAAATTGGGCTCTATGTCAAAAAGGTAATACATGTTTAGCCATCAGCATGGCACAGACAACTCATTTGCTGGTGGGTGGTTGCCAGTTGTGGAATTTACAGAGTACTGGGTACTTTGGTGTACAGCAGTTGTCAGTCCTACTGTTAGCATCTGGTATTCGTTGATACCAATAATATTTTATTATTCAGTTTTATTTTTCTGTCTTATTTTTACAGTCTTTCTATCTCCTTTCCAATCATAAGCTTTCTTATGATTTTTATCTTTCTCTTACTTCTCTATCCCTCCTCCAGCACTCTCTGTGTGCTGAGATTATCAAATCTCTGATTTGATAATCAGTATTTGGGGGGTTTCAGATCCTGTCCCCATGTGGTCAAAACTTCCAGGATTTGATGTGGCTGTGCCTGCATACTGATGTGGGTAACTTTTCAGTGGTCCATGCTATTTGTTTAGTTAATTGCATCTCATACATGGGATCAGTTCATTTAATTGGACATTTTCTGTGGAAAAGGGCTAGTACATATACATGCTAATATGATAGTCTTTTCTTTATAAACACAAATTCCAAACAGGATGAACCTCTTTTTTTAACACCCATGGTTTTTACTTACTTTTCCTGATTGGTGTTCCCTCACTTCCAGGTTGGTTATATGCCTGACTGGATCTTTTTGCTGAGGAGTATGATGAGGATCAGTCCAGAACAGGGTCTGCAGTTTTCCCAAATGCTAGTGCAGGATGAGGAGCCATTGGCCAACATCAACCAGGTGAACAGGTTGTTTGGGACAACATTTTACAATTTTTTGTAGTCATCAAAAAGATTTCCTTTCATTTTGTTTTCTGTTACCACAATTCATTGCCTTTCTTGGTTTGTCTGCTATTAATCTTTAAGTTAAAAAAATTGAATATACTAGGAGAGCTTGTCCTCTAGTCTTTATTATTTGAATACTTGTCATTTACCTTTGTTTTGAAGTTTTTGTTGGGGGGCATTTGTGTGTCAGACTGCGAGGATTGTTTTTTTGTCTGGGGATTGGTAGTAGGGTATGAGGATATTATTTTAGCATGGTAGCCCACCATTCCATTACTACCTCATTATTTCTTTCTGACAACCTGAACTCCTCCTAAGTGTAATGTTAGTAAGTGCTGACAAGTTACCCTGACTTACATCTTCTGGGTGTCTGGTTGTCCTGGATTTTAGTATAATTTACTTAGCATTTAGGTATAAACACATTTCAAGTCACCTTCAGTAACTTGTGTTTAAGAAGCTTTGGGTGGGGCTGGACTGGTGGCTTGGCAGTTAACGGCGCTTGCCTGGCATGCATGAGGATGCAAGTTTGAGCCCCAGCACCACATACACACAGAATGTTGGAGCAACGAAAGTCACATGAAAAACTAAATAAAAATCAATTCCCTTGCTCTCTCTCTCTAAAAAAAATAAGGTCTGTGTGATATATAGGTGTGTAGAATGAAGCAGAGCAATAAAACCACAACTTGTCTAGAAATGATAAGAGCAATTATGATTGGGTTTATACATCTGGGAATTTGCATATATTTTGGAGATCATAATTAAGGGGTTTGAGCCTTATTTACTTAGTTCTCAATGGGAAAGAAGTCTCTTGATTACATTTTATATTTTTAAGGGTTTTTTTGTTTTCTTTTTTCTTTTTTTTTTTTTTTTTGGTCCTGAGGATTGAGTCCAGGGGTGCTTTACCACTGAGCCACATCCCCAGCCCTTTTTATATTTTATTTTGAGACAGGGTTTCACTAAGGTGCTTAGGGCCTTGCTAAGTTGTTAAGGCAGGCTCTGAACTTGCAATCCTCCTGCCTCATCCTCCCAAGTTGCTTGGGCCACAGGTATGTCCCACCATACCCAGCTCATATTTTTTTTTAAGTTTTTTAAAAAATATAGACTTGGGGTTGGGGATTTAGCTCAGTGGCAAAGCGCTTGCCTAGCACACATAAGGCCCCGAGTTCAATCCTCAGCCCTGCAAAAAAAAATATGTGTATATATATATATATATATATATATATATATAGAGAGAGAGAGAGATAGAGAGATAGAAGGGGGGGGGGACTTTTACCAGGCATGCCACTGGATCCCTATAATCCCAGTGACTTGGGAAGCTGAGGCAGGAAGATTTCCAAGTTTCAGACCAACCTCAGCAACTTACTGAGACCTTGTCACAAAAAAAAAGAAGAAGAATTGGAGATATTGCACAGTTGTAGAGTGCCCCTAGGTTCAACCCTAGTACAAAAACAAAACAAAACAAATACACACACACACACACATAAACTTTCCTCTTATACTTTAAGTATAAAAAAGTTGCACAGTTGCTAAAGTCATTACATGTATTTCACCTTTTACTAAGTTTTATTGATTTTTAAAATTAACATCTGTTTAACTTTAAAAAATGATATCTAATAGTGCATTTTCCCAGTTGTGCCTGAATAATATAATAGTGTATGGGCTGGATGCCAGATATTGGCTGCCTTTACAATTTGATTAACATTATTTGGAGATTATATATATATATATATATGTATATATATATATATATCCAAATATATTTATATTCTGGGGGCTCCCACATGTTATAAAGACAATTCCTGTTAATCCAATCCACTAAAATGGCCTTTTGCTGAGTAGGACATAGGTGATATAATTCCACAAAATTGCCCTTGAGTTAAAAATGACCATAAATTACTTTAATTTCAGAAATATAAAATGCAAGGTGGGGGGACAAATCATTGAATTTCTAAATGAGAGTCTATCTCAGGAACTGTTTCCATAGGAAAATAAAGCACTGCCTCCTTTGAGTGAAAACATGGCTTGTTTCTTTGCAGATTGTGGACGTTTTCATGGAAAACAGTTTAATTCAGCAGTGTACTTCCTTCTTGTTGGATGTCTTAAAGAATAATCATCCAGCTGAAGGGCACCTCCAGACTCAACTGCTGGAAATGAACCTGATCCATGCACCCCAGGCAAGTGACATCTCTAGGCTAATATCTAGGGGCAGATTTCCTGGAGCTGCACCTTTGTATGAGATGTGCAGACCTCAGCACAGGGGCTTTGAGCTGGATTGTACTTGCTCTAGATGTGTATCTTTGTGCTTCTCACTGAACATTCTCTTTGACTTTCCTAGAAGGTTTTTCCAGAAATTAGGATATAGGGCATTCAATGAAACAGTTACAATTGAGAATATAATTTCTCCCTTTCTTCTGTTTTTCATTGTGGTACAAAAATGCATAACAGAGTTTAACATTTTAACAGTTTTTAAATATGCAATTCAGTGACATTAAGAAAATTCACAAAACTGAATGTGGTGGCACATGCTTATAAACCCAGTTACTCAGGAGGCTGAGACATGAGGATTACAAGTTCTAGACTAGCCTAGGCAACTCAGTGAGACCCTGATCAAATAACTTAAAAAGGATTAGGTATGTGGCTCAGTGTTGGATTCAATTCCCAGTACTATAAAAAGAAAGGGAGGAAGGGAGGACATTCATCGTATTGTATAATCATCATCACTATATATTTCTGGAACTTTTTATCATCTCAGAAAGGATCTGCCACTAGCAGCTACCATTCTGCTTTGTCTCTATATAATTGCCTATTCTAGATAGTTCATACAAATGAAATCATAAAATATTTGCCCTTTTGTCTTTTTTCATTTTCATATTATTTTTATACATGTTTGAGTATGTGTTTGAAATTCCTTTAAATTCCATGGTTAAGTTAAGCCTACATAATATATTCCATTCTATGTGTATACTGCATTTTATTTATGCTTTCATCTGTTGATGGACACTGGGTTGTTTCCACCTTCTGACTGAAATGCCATTATGAACATGGATCTTTGAATATCTCTTCAAGACCTGGCTTTCAGTTCTTTTTGGATACATACCCAAATATGGAATTGCTGGATCATATTGTATTTCTGCATTTAACTTTTTTTTAATGAGAGGAATATATGTGTGTATGTGTGTGTGTGTGTGTGTGTGTGTGTGTATGTGTATGTATATATATATATATATATATATATATAGTTTCATTAGAAGCTTGTTTGATTATTCAACAAATAAATTTCTTAATAAAAAGAAAAAATGAGAAGGACAGGGGCTGGAACGGTGTCTCAGCAGTTGTGGCACTTGTCTGGCATGTGTGCGTATGCAAGTTCGAACCCCAGTGCCACGTATGCAATGAAGTGTCTGAGGAATGAAAGTCACGTGGAAAAACTAAATAAAGATTGCTTCTCTCTTTCTCTTTCTCTCATCGTCCCCTCTTTCTTAAAAAGAAAAAGAAAAAAGAACGAGAGGACAGTGAGAGAAAGAGAGCACACAAGAGAGAGAAAGAAAGAGGAAGAATCAGTTTTTATTTAGTTTTTTCATGTGACTTTCATTGCTCCAACACTTCATTGGGTACATGGTGCTGGTATTCTAAACCACTTCTTCGCATATGCCAGGCAAGTACTCTAACCACTGAGCAACCTCTCCAGCCTTGCATTTAACTTCTTGAGGAATCCCTGAGCTGTATTCCAAAAGACATCACCATTTTGTATTTCTGTCACCAACACAAAAGGGTTCCAATTTCTCTCTCAATGTCCTAAGACTTTTTCCCTTTTATTCATTTATTTTTTAAAAGCATCTTGATGGGCATAGTGGTGTATACTTGTAATCCCAGCAACTTGGGAGACTGAGACAGGAGGATCAAGAGTTCAACGTCAGCCTCAGCAACTTAGCAAGGTCCTAAACAACTTAGCAAAACCCTATCTCAAAATAAAATATAAAAAGGACTGGGATGTGGCTCAGTGATTAAACACTCCATGGGTTCAATCCCTGGTACCCCCAAAAATTTAAAAACAAAAAAAAACTGTCTTAATGGGTACAGTCTATCTTTACTATAATTGGGGCATATCACATATATATGCTATTTTGGGTTAAATTTGGAGATACATAGTACAGTAAAGGGATATAAAGGATCAGCCTGTTTTGACCAAGATTGTATAAATGGATAAGATTGTAGAAGCTCACTTTGTTCTTTACAAATCTGTCTTCTAATTTGTTTTTATTTAAAATAATAACATATTATTTGAAATTAGGAAGCAATGCTACTTTTATTCTATTTCCTCAGTTTCAAATCTATAAGTCAACTACTAAGTGTATCATATCCCACCTCTAAGAAACAAAAACTTTGGGCTGGAGTGGTGGCTTAGTGGTTAGAGTGCTTGCCTGGCTTGCGTGCAGACCTGAATTCAAACCCCAGCACCACATACACAATTGTGTATTGGAGAAACCAGAACCAGATGAAAAATAAATAAAAATTGATTCTTTCTCTCTCTCTCTCTCTCTAAAAAAAAAGAAAGAAAGAAAAACTTAATTTACTATTTGGTGTATTTGGACTCTCATGACTTGTTAATCATGATGGTAATACACGATGGATTTTAGTAAATGAGATGTGAAACAGAAACCAAGCAACACTCAAAAACTCAGCATATAGAGCCCAAGGAGTGCCCATGTCCTAAGGGGATGAGATAACAGCATGGACCTGACAGGCATAGGGCACAATGCCTAAAACAGAGGAGCACTCATTTGACGAGTGGATTCAAAAATATATATTCAAAATATATATATACACACACACAATGGAATACTACTCAGCTATTAGAGAAAACGATATTATGGCATTTGCAGCCAAATGGATGGAGGTGGAAAAAATTATGCTAAGTGAAATATCCCAAACTCAGAGACTCAAGGGCCGAATGTTTTCTCTCATTTGTGGCGACTAGAATACATCCGGAAACAGTATGATAGATGGCTAAGGTAATAATTACCTCAACATGTATGATTTTTTACATGAACAGGGAGAACCTTGCCTAGGATGCTGGGGGACATAGGGAGGGGGGCAGGGAGCAGGGAGGGAATAGGAAGAATATCAAGGAGACTGGAGGGAGGGAGTATGGGGGAATAAACTCAGAGAGGGGAACCTTTGACTTCCATGAGAAGTCCAATTAACATGGGGGTTTAATAGGGGGAAACATGGAATCAAGGAGAACCCAAGGGTGGAAACCATGGAATGGCATCAGCATTGGCTTGCTCTGTCATTATATATTTGTTCTTGATTGTTTGATAATGATTCCCTCCTAA
>PVKS010049514.1:0-11950 GCA_004027875.1 Aplodontia rufa
AAGGGGGGGGGCTTTACATTGAGCTATATCCCCAGTCTTTTTGTTTTTTGTTTTGAGATAGATCTCACTAAGTTGCTGAGGGTTTCACTAAATTGCTGAGGCTGCCCTTAAACTTGAAATCACCTGCCTCAGCCTCCCAATTTGCTGGGATTACAGGCATCCACTCCCACACCCAGGAAAAAGGACTTTAATAAATAAAGCAACCTGGCTGTGGTGGCACACACCTGTAATCCTAGTAATTTGGGAGACTGAGGCAGGAGGATTGTAAGTTCAAAGTCAGCCTCAGCAACTTAGACCCTAAATAGCTTAGCAAGACCCTGTCTCAAAATAAAATATAAAAAGGTCTGGGGATGTGTCTCAGTGGTTAAGTGTGCCTGGGTTCAATCTGCAGTACCAAGAAAACAAATAAAATGAAAGTATGAATTAAACAGATCTTTATAAAACCCTACCTTAAAATTACAGAGAAAAAAACTAACTGCTTGAATCCAGGAACATTCCTTTTGCAGTCATTTTGCTTGGACTAGAAATATTTCTGGTTTTGACTAGGTTCGCAAAAACCTAGTCAAAAACATTTTTTTGAAAAATAAGTCATAATCTTTTAGTGCTTTGTTGACTCAGCTCTAGATTTTTTTAAAAGAAGGAATCAATTTTACTTAGTTTTTTGTATGGCTAAAGTTGGTCCAACATTTCATTGTGTACATGGTTCTGGTGTTCGAACCCATGTCCTTGCACGTGCCAAGCAAGCACCGTAACTGCTGAGCTATGGCTCCAGCCCCTCAGCTCTAGATTTTTAAGGAATTATATTATTATTCCTTAGTAGCTGTGTGAATGGCTATTCTATGCCTCTGGCTGGAAGTTAATTTACGCAATTGACACTTCAATTACTGTGACCAAAAAAAAAAGCTTTATGGAGTCCTTTTCTACAATTTTCATTCATGGATACCTGCTATAAGGCCAATCAAAAAGATAATGTAAGGGCTGGAGCTGTGGCTCAGCGTTTGGAGTGCTTGCCTGGCGTGCGCAAGGACCTGGGTTCAAACCCCAGCACCACGTACACAACTAAGTGTCAGGTAAACAATATGCCAGATGAAAAAATAAATAAAATTAATTCTTTCTTTCTCTCTCCCTTTTCTCTCTCAAAAAAAAAAGAAAAAGAAAAAAAGATAATAAAGATTATGTGAGATTATATGCACAACACATGTGCTATGAAATTTTTGCCCTTATGTTCCCCCAGTTTTCTGAACCAGTTGAAACGCCCAAGAAGTTATGGAGAGTACCAACTACTAAAAAGACATCAAAGTCTTTAAATGTCCTTAAAAAACAAGAATTTCTACAGGTGGTTTGCATTCCCACTTTGTATGGCACAGGGCAAGAAAGTCTCCTACTGACAACTTAGTTTGTAAGAAGACCTGAGGACCTAAGAAGCATGACTTTTAACTGATTCTTCAACAGAAAAACAGTATTTTCTTGGTGTCCAAATTACCCATCCTTGATGGAAAATGCCCAAACTTTGCTTTTTTGGAAAAACCCTTTCTGAGACTTTCCATGATATACTATAAAATGTCCTTCTTTTGTAACTCAAACAGGTAACTCCCAGGTTAAGAGTGAGGCCCAGCAGCTGGTGCCCCCCAAATCGCTGAGTCCCGATGCCAGAGGCTCCAACCTTTCTGAAAGTTCTCCTCCCAAAGCTGTGAAGGTATGGTGGCCTTGAGATGCTAGTTCACTAGTGGAGCCAATTGCACTTTGTATATCTTCATTGTAATCTATTTTTGCTTTCCTAGGGATGATAATCCCAAATAAGGTTACATTGTCCCTGGAAATCTTTCTCTTATTTTTTGGGCCAGAAGAGAGAAGGCTCCCTAACGTGTTTTGGTTTGAAATTTGAAAAATCTATAAAAGTTTTAAGAAAATCTGAAGTTAAATAAGATACTATGACTTTTTAAAAAAATCTAAGTTAAGTTGGAAACATGAGAAATCTTTTGAACTAAAATTAGCATGTTGGAAATGTACAAAGCCATATTAAAGATAGTGGCTCCCTGGTCTGATGAGCTTGGCCATAATCTAATCAGTTGTTAGTGTTTTCAAAGAATGAATGTGTCCACTGGAGTGGAAGTTGATCATCCATTTCCTATAGAAATTGGCATTTGAGCAACACTTATGTTAGATTATATCATTTTATGTTAAGGAATACACAAAATTTTTGTATTCTAAGAAAATTTTACTAGGCTCTTCAGGCTCTGATCTCTTTTTATTTCCGAATTTTTAAAAACAACCTTTCTCTTTCTATGAGCAAACACATATTCCCATAAAAATAAGCCAAAAATAAAGTTAAAAAGAAATTTCCAAAATTTTAGGCTTGCTAACTGACATGTTTTAATTGTATGCTTTGCTAATACAATACTATTTTACCTATTTGGATTGATAAACATACCCACACTTCTTTAGTGTCTTTCTCTTTGGGTGTGCTTTTACATAACTGGGTTGTTTCAAAAATTTTAGCTTGAGAGAAACTCAAAAGATAGAATTAGTTTAAGGTTTGGGCTGCCCCAACTTCATACACATATGCACTATGCCTATATCTCTTCACTGTGTGTGATTGGTCCTTGGATGGAATTTTTATTGCACCACAAGAATGAGAAGAGGATGCAGGTGAGGGTTGGGGAGTTGGGGAAGAAACAAGATGATCTAGGAGTTAAAGGGTAGATTAAAAGTGAAGTAAAGAAGTTAAACACAAAAAATTAAAAGGTAGCAGAAATTTATAGGGAGAGTAAGATTTGTTGAAAAGAAACAAAAACAGAAGAAAGTAGCAAGAGGAAAAAAGAGAGAAACTAGCAAGAGAAAGCTACAAAAAGAAATTTCTCCAAGACTGGGGTTGTGGCTACATGTGCAAGGTCCTGGGTTCAGGCCCAGGCAGAAAGAAAGAAAGAGGGGGGAGGAGAGAGAAAGAAGAAAAAAAAAAAAAAAGAACTGGATCATGGTGATTGAATCTACACATGTATTCCACCTGACTGTTCTGGCCTTGAGATCTGTTTGTGTATCATCAGCTCTTTATTTTTCAAGTCTTTGGAATCCAACAAAGTAGCAAATGTCAGAGTGTTACTTTCTTCTCCAGCATCAACCCTGCCCAGATGTGAGTCCTTGGGCTGTGATTCTAGATCAAGCATGGTGCAAAGGGCTAGGGTGCTAAAGAAGTGCTAGAATGCTTGTCTAGTCTGCACAAAGCCCTGGGTTCAATCCCCAGCACTGCAGCAAACTACAAAAGCAATGGCTAGCAAATCTAGCTTGGTCATAGATTGTGTGACTGAGGGACCTGGGAAGTTCTCTGGCTAATCTAAGAACTAAATATTTGAATTCTCAACAGTCTTGCTTCCCTTGGTCAACAGCTAGGCCAGATGTGTCTGTACTGGGTTCAACTGACCCTGTACTGGCTTGAGATCTCTCCTGATTCAAACTCTAGGGTCTGAGCTGATGAGTGCTGTGTGAAGGGACACATAGGTCCTGTGGTCACCAGTGAAAGGAGACAGAGGTAAAAAGCTCTCTGCACTTGTCTCAGACTCATGCCTCCTCCTGTCCCTGGTCACTCCATGGTAGGATATAAACAGCCCTGTTTTCACAGACACCCACCTCAGGTTTTGAACGTTGTATGAAAATAGAGGTAAACTGGCCTGGATCCTTATTTTGCCTCCAGTCCAAAGCTCAAAAGATCATGGTGTGCAGAGCCTGGAATGAGACCCAGATATATCTCCAATTTTATGTAAGGGCAGTTTATTTTCTCTTCCCCAAAGTTCCTCTTTGTACTCTGCAGTCAAGCAAGATACTTCAATAATATGTACAGGAAAATCTGTTGGCATAACTGGTCTTATGACTATAGACTCTGCAACAGAATTTGTTTCTCCACTTTGCTTCCCCCCCCCCGCCCCAGGGCTGAGGACCGAACTCAGGGCCTTGCACATGCTAGGCCAGCACTCTGCCACTGAGCTAAATCCCCAACCCCTGTTTCTCCACTTTGGGAAATTATATGCAGCCAAGAATACACTTGTATACACAGATTAGATTTTTGGGCTGTACACATCAAGGGGGGAAAAATGCTTCCTTAGTGCCCATCTGCAATTGAAAAAAGGACGCCTAAGGTAGAGATTAATTTCATTTCAAATTGTAGCTTAAATTTTAAAAAAATATAATAAGGATTTCATACACTTTAAACACTAGCCACATAGCTCAGTAAATGGAATTTGGTGATAATAAAGTTGAAGTTGCAAGTTCATTCTCAAAAAGGATGTGTTTCAGGGCTGAGGATGTGGCTCAGTGGTAGAGTATTTGCTGGCATGCATGAAGCCTTCAGTTCAATCCCCGGGACTGCAAAATTAAATAGATAGGTAGGTAGGTAGAGTTTCTGTTAGCAGAGTTCAGTGGATCCTATGAGAAGATCAGACCCATTCTAGTTCAAGAGACTGAGGTTTTTAATTGTCAGCTATGGCTCAATAAGATTGAAAGAGGGGGAAAAAATAAAGACTTAGAGCTCTTAAGTTTGATGTCCTGTCATCAAAGAAGTCATTACCTAAATGTTCCTAGAGGGGAATGTAGGAAAAATAAGGGAATGTGGCTGGTCCTAAAGGACACCTGCTTGTTCCATGACAGCTCAGTCCCTAACTTCCTCAGCTGGTCCTGCTGATGGACGTGGAGAGAAAACGCAAAAGTCTGCCTCAAAGGACATACAGTGTCCGTACATTGCAGTGTCCTTTTCAGTGCCCTGCCATCTGGCCCCTTGTGGACATGATAGGAAGTTTTATACTCCCCACCCCCACCCCGCCCAGTGCTGAGGCGCCAACCTAGGGCCTTGTACATGCTAGGCAAATGCTCTAGCACTGAACTCTATCTCCAGCTCCTGTGTCATGGTGTTTTACAGACTGTTAGAATTACAATTCTAGAGGAGCACCTACAATCTTTTCTCACTTTCTACCAGTGTTTTTCAGAGCACTAACCTTTCCTCTGCATGTAGAACAGTCTATTTGAGATATGAATATTCTCCCCAAAGATTTCACAGATAGAAGGATGAAAGCTGCATAGAACTGGTCCAGCCATTTACTGTGTGGTAAAGAATTTCAGTTTTATTGCCTAGATATTTTGCACAAATTGCAAGGAAAGAATGAAAGGCATTTTGTGGTATACTGTCTGAGGAATGGAGGTCTGACATCAATACAGAATTTTCTTCTGATTTCATTATGTGTTAAAGGCTAGTTTCCTGTTGCCAGTTATGGCTCCTTGCTTCTGTCACACATATTTATAACCCAAACAGACCTTTGTCCTCTCATTAGACCAAAAAATATATGTAAAAGAAGAGAGTGAAAGAGTATAGATGTAGCCATGAAAATATGTTGGAAAAATAGCTTTAAGTAGTCATTTATAACAATGTCTGTAATATCTCTCATATGGGAAATATAGTGTTTATGAACATCAATCATTTATATATACCTCATTCATTCCAGAATATCCTGAAAACATTATCTACACATTTTAATTTGAAACCAAGTGAAGACTGTAGCTTATTCAAAGTGCTATAGTGAGGTTATTTTCATTCGGGTTAGCATCTGTTCTCTTCTCCAAAGAGTTTCCTTTAGTGATGAAAATGTATCATTTCAGGACAATTTAGAAAATGTTCTCTTGGTTTGTGAGTCAGGAGTTCCGGGTTTTAATTCTAATTCTGTTCCCCATTGTGTTTGTAACTGTGATAAGGCACCTGACATCCTGGTACTTCAGTTTCTACATGAAAAAAATGGTGGGAGAAGAGGGGTGAAAAAAGTCTTCAATTACTAATTTTAAAAAAAATTATAAAGGTAAAAAGTGTCTAACATTCTCATGTTGGCAGTATTTTAAACATGACGATGCCAAGTCTGAGCATGCCATGAAGGCATAGGCAGAATGTATGCCAGGCCTACAATAATAGAGTGAGTTTTGGGCACTGAGTATGCTTCCTGTTGTCTGAATAGACATGGGGCCAATTACAGAAAAGTGGCTGATTGCCCAGGACAGAGAAAACAAAGGGAAGGCCCAGCCTCAACCACTATGGCTTGGCATGTTACCATGTTGGGATTCTCTGGTCTTTATGACACTTGGGCAGCTGCTGCATAAGCCTTAAATAATATCAAAAGGGATGATGTGAGAAATGAATAGGAGTAATCTGAACAGGGAATCTGGTAGGTCTGGCTAGCTAGAGCTTGTGGCTAGTCAGTCATTTGAGCCAGAAGTCTTTTAATTTGATGTGCAGCGGGAGGATGACTTATCTACTTGTGTGGGTGAGGCTTCATTAGAGAGCCCTTGCAGGTCAGGTGTGGGAGGTAGTTAGACACTAAAGAATTGTTAATGAGACACTCCTTTTGTGGGTGAAGGCTCATAAAAGCTCACTTCCCTAAGCTGGGATATGTTCCAGCCTCAGGTAGATACGAGTGAGGCTGATGTTTGCCTCCATTTTCAGAGTTAACTTGAAAAAGAAAGAAAATGTGAACTTGTTTTTGGATCTGAGTCTCTGACTTTCAGCTCAGCTGCAGTCAAGCGCTCCAGGGTATGCCAAATGCTGTGTATTCACTGAAGGTTCCTATTTGTCTCTTCCAGCGTCTGCTTCCTGCTCCCGGTACCTAATTTCTGCTCCTGCCTTCCACTTTCCTCCTAATGTGAGCTCAATCTTCACTTTCTCTCAGGTTCTCCTTTCTGTTCACTGGGCTGCACCCTTCTGCAGAGCTTTCTTGTGTGTGTGTAAGAAAGTGTGTTCTCTATCCCCCCACTCTCCTTTAGCAGAATAGTATCAATTTCCTCTTATACCATGTTAAGTTTCTGTCTCCTGCTCCCTGTTTATTGACCAGAGTAAGTACTTATTCTCCTAAATGTACTTTAAGTGTTAAAAATATAGAATCCCTTCTCTGCAACTGAAAAAATTTTCAAACTGATAAACACATTTGTCCTATTACTTTTACATTACATAAATTGTGATTTGGACAGGCTCTCCAATGACTTCACTTACACTATTATACTCAAATTTATTCTGCATTTTAATATATCTCCTGTTTCCTAGGCAGGGATCACATAGTCCTTTTAGAACTTTTAAAACTATGCAGACGTCTCCACTTAGGTCCAGTCTTGTTAGAATGTCCATAAAAGAAAAAAGGAGGGCTGGAGGTATGGCTCAGTGGTAGAGCACTTGCCTAGCATGTGCAAGGCCTAGATTCAATCCCCAAATAATGCCTCAATTACTTCCAACAGCATTCAATACAATAACTCTGGGTCACATTTAAATACCTCCCTTGTGCTTGGTAAACTAAGTTGTAGCCTGTGGCTTTTTTTTTTTTTTTTTTAAGAGAGAGGGTCCATAAGAGAGAATGAGAAAGAGGAAAAAGAGAGAATCAGTTTTATTTGGTTTTTCACGTGGCTTTCATTGCTCTGACATTTGGTTGTGTACGTGGTGGTGAGGTTCAAACCCACATCTTTGAGCATGCCAGGCAAGTACCGTAGAGGCTGAAACGCTGCTCCAGCCCCACCTGTTTTCTTTTGACTGTTTTAAATCTCTTCGTTTTAGGACTCTATCCCAAGAATGAAGAGATTTGCAGTCACCTAGACATTCTCATTCAGTTCTACTCTTTTTTTAAATCCCTTTGGTACTACTTGGAAGTTGACCACTAATTTTTTTAAACTCCTTTTTATAGATCCTTCCCTTTACTTCTATTTTATGTTTATTTTCAGCTCTCATTTCTCTCCTAGTGATGTGACAAGTGAATTCACAGTCTGGATTTTTTATGGGCCTATTTTCAGGTTTTTAAATCAAAAGTCTATCTTGCCCGTAACTTGGTCCTTTTAGGTTAAACCATTGAGTTTTTGGACCTTGAGATTATTTTGCACTATTTACCACCCTATGTTTTCTTTCTTTCTTTCTGTCTTTTTTTTTTTTTTTTGAACACCCATACAAATTTCTAACAAAATAATATAAAATGTGTATAGTTTCTGAATACTAGATTTACCCCCAGGAGTACCCCCCCAATTTCCCACCCGTATCCCTTCCTTCCCTTACCCACAATATCTCTAAAGTATTAGGCTGTACACCCTATGTTTTCTGATGAGAGTTCAAGCTGGTCTTGGCAGCATAGGTACCAAGATGCCTGTGAGAGCTTCGTGGCCACATAAGCTGCTTCCTGAATCTACTAGTTGAGGTGTTTATGTTGGGACAAGTCAAGGATTATTCATACATAACTATTGACTCCTTACCCCCATCCTTAGTAGCCAGATAACCTTTTCTTATCATGTAAAGACGTAATATTTTTAGAATTCTGGCTTTTATCAGTGCTCAAATACCAACTATTTAATAGTTTTTTAGGATTGAGTTCTATCAGGTTGCACCAGTGTTACCTGCCTTTATTCCACATGCTGCAAATAGTTCATGAATTCTGGTCATTAACTAATGCATTCCCCATTGCATTAGTTTTATTCTTCATTGGTTTTTAGAAATATTATAGAACCTATAGCCCAAAAGGGCAATATTTCCTTATTGAAGCCTAATAAAATAATCAAATAGTTTGTGTATCCTTATATGTCAGGTGGGGTTTTTTGTTTGTTTTTGAACTGAGGATAAATCCAGAGGCATTTTACCACTGACCTAATCTCCCAGCCATTTTTATTTTTTATTTTGAGACAAGGTATCACCACATTGCTCAGGGCCTCAATGCTGAGGCTAGCCTTGAGCTTGCAATACTCCTGCCTTAGCCCCCAGAACCACCAGGATTATAGGTGTGCATCACCTTGTCTGGCTATATATCAGTTTTGACTTTTTTTTTTTAAGAGAGAGAGAGAATCAGTTTTATTTAGTTTTTCACATGGCTTTCATTGCTCTAACACTTCGTTGTGTATGTAGTAGTACTGGGGTTCGTACCTGGGTCCCTGTGCATGTGAGGCAAGCACCGAAACTGCTGAGCCACTGCTCTAACCCATCCCCAGCCCTTTTTATTTTTTATTTTGAAACAGGGTCTCACTGGGCTGAGGCTGGCTTTGAACTTAGAATCTTCTTGCCTTAGCCTCCTAAGACTCTGTCATTATAGGCATCATTGCTCCCAGCTCAGTTTTGACTTTTTAAAAAATATTATGCCTATTTGATTGAACAAGACAAGAATTTTTTTTTTAATCCCCTGGGATTGAACCCTGGGACCCTTTGCCACTGAGCTACATCCTTGGTCCCTTTTTTTTTTTTTTTAATTATTTTGGGATAGGATCTTGTTAAATTGCTTTGGGCCTTGTTATATTGCAGAGGCTGGCCTTGAACTTGGGATCTTCCTTACTCAACTTTCCCAGTCACTGGGATTATAGGCGTGTGCCACTCTCTGCACCTGGTGCAAGTCAAGATTATAAGCAGAGGGAAACAAAAGATGCTTCACCTAATTTGAAATATCTTTACCTAATTCTCAAAACCAAATGTTGTTGTTCTTGAAAGTTATCCCCTTCGGAATTTGTTCTTATAATAGTCTGTCCTGCTTTTACTTGGCACTTGAATCAAACTTCTTTCTTCTGGGTTGTGATGACATTTTCTTCTAATCCCTGCCCCCACTGGGTCCCCTGCCCTTAACATTTTGTGTACAGTTTGTATGTGTGTGTGTTTGTATGTGTGTGTGTTGGCTTATGTGTGCCCTTCTCTGCAGTCTAGCCAAAGCCCATCTATCTGTCCTCAGAGGCTCCACTTAGGAGAGAGAGTTTGGGAAAGGAATTCAGGAGAGACTCTTGGCTTTAAAAAATCAACTGATAGAATTAGAGCAGGTTTAGTGTTCCTATGAGAATTGACTGACCAGCCAAGGGATCCCTTAGATAAAGTAAATCCTAGGACCCATCTCAGCCACTGCCTTTGCTAGTTAAATTTGTCCTTTTCCTTTTACTAGAAGTTTCAGGCACCTGCAAGAGAAACTTGTGTGGAATGTCAGAAGACAGTCTACCCAATGGAGCGTCTCTTGGCCAATCAGCAAGTGTTTCACATCAGCTGCTTCCGTTGTTCCTATTGCAATAACAAACTTAGGTAAGCCAGACCAAAGCAGGCTTTCTCTATGTATAATAGGAACTCCAGAGGCAGTTAGCTTTTGGTTCATTGGTACTAAAATCTATTATGATAATGGTATTGTATTGAAAACTTCTGAATAAAGTAAAAATCCTTGTTTATTGACAAGTCTTTCATATAAAATGAAAATGATATTTTGGACTTTTTTTTTTTGTACTGGAGATTGAACCCAGGGGCATTTATTTAACCCCTGAGCTACATCATCCCCAGCCCTTTTTATATTTTATTTTGAGATAAGGTCTTGCTAAATTACTTAGAGCCTTAGCCTCCAGAGTCTTACCACTGTGCCTAGCATCATTCAGCTCTTTTTTTTTTTTTTTAAAGAGGGACAGTGAGAGAGAGGGAGAATCAATAATTTTGGCTTTTATTGCTTCAACACTTTGTTGTGTATGTGGTGCTGGAGTTCGAACCCACATCTTTGTACATGTAAGACAAGCACCATAACCGTTGAGTCACTGCTTCAGCCCCCACAATTCAGCTTTTTACAAGTGAATATCATTGAAAGTAGTTAACAGTTTATAAATATCTAAGAAATGTATAGGTAATCAGAGTTAGTTATTATAACCTGGGGAAGACTTCTTGGAAGATTTTAAAAATTTTGCTGGCCATGGTGGCACACGCCTATAATCCCAGTGACTCAAGAGGCGGAGGCAGGAGGATCACAAGTCAAAGCCAGCCTCAGCAACTTAGGCCTTAAGTAACTTAGTGAGACATTGTCTCAAAATAAATATCAGAAAGGACTGGGATGTGCCTTAGTGGTTAAGTGCCCCTGGGTACAATCCTTGGTATGAATGAAGAAAGAAAGAGAGAAAGAGAGAGAGAGAGAGAGAAAAAGAAGGAAGGAAAAATTTTGACAGAGGAGAGTAAGCTCATTTGAAAATAGGGAACCCATGCCAAGTGGAAGAATGACTTGTGAAGGTTTCATCTTGAAAGTAGACACATTTTGTGTAAGAATTAACAGAAAAAGAACTAATGTGTTTAAAGGGTAGTAGGGAATACTAGGTCACTAATTTTTTTTTCTTAGACAGTAGGGCTGGAGTGGTAGCTCAGCAGTTACATCACTTGCCTGGCAGGTGCGAGGACCCGAGTTTGAATCCAGCACTAAGTACACAACTAAGTGTTGGAGCAACAAAGGCTACATGAAAAACTAAATAAATTGATTCTCTCTCTCTCTCACTTTCCCTCCCTCTCTTTAAAAAAGATCAGAGAATCACTTTTATTTAGTTTTTAATGTGGTTTCCATTGCTCAAACACTTCACTGTGTACGTGGTGGTGGGGTTCAAACTCGCATACTTGTGCATGCCAGGCAAACACTGTATAACCACTGAGCCTCCACTCTAGACCCCACTGATGTGCTTAAAAAAAAAAAAGAGAGCGAGAGAGAGAGGGACAGTGAGAAAGAGAGAAATAATTTTTATTTAGTTTTTCATGTGACTTTTGTTGCTCTGAGAGATCGTTGTGTACGTGGTGCTGAGGTTTGAGCCCACGCACTTGCACATGCTGGGCAAGCACCATAACTGCCAAACCACCACTCCAGCCCCCACAGTGATGTGCTTTTAACAATATTTTCTCACTTAGTATCTTCTGAAAATACTGGAAATGCTAGATTTTAGCCTATGAGTGTAAATGAGAGTATGAAGGTTTGCTAACTTTATGTTCTTCTTCTTTTAACGACAGTCTAGGAACATACGCATCTTTACATGGGAGAATCTATTGTAAACCTCACTTCAATCAGCTCTTTAAATCTAAAGGTAACTATGATGAAGGCTTTGGGCACAGACCACACAAGGATCTGTGGGCAAGCAAAAATGAAAATGAAGAGACTTTGGAGAGACCATCCCAGCTTCCAAATGTAGGGGAAACCCCTCAGAG